>CM046036.1:65715307-65770307 GCA_025215565.1 Flaveria ramosissima
GAATTCACACATATACATAAAATATCATAATCTTGTATATGTGCAATAATGTTATTGCAATAAGAAAAATTATGATTTATATTGATTTTGACGGGTTCTCGCAAGTTCTCGCAAAACATAGGGTTCTCATTTGAACTTTAACCCTATATATATATATATATATATATATATATATATATATATATATATATATATATATATAGTTTGGAGTAACTTACACAAATAGTCCTCTAAACTATCATATTATTTATCATTGCATAATTAATCTCTAGATGTAAAACGATTAAAATGTCCTTAAACTAATATTTTTTACTGCAGTTAGCATAAAATACTAAATAGCTATATCATATTATTTGTTTGTAGTGCTTCAATATTGTCACTTGCTGATGAAATAAAGATTTTTTGTATATTGTGATGCATCCCAATATGGAATGAGATGTGTACTTATAGGAAGAGTCAAGTATTGCCTATAGTCATGAAGATTAAACAAGCATAAGTGTTGTTACACCACTCAAGACTAAGAGTTAGGTGTAGTAGTGCTTATGGTCTATGTAAAACAACGAGAAACTCTACAAGAAAATTATGTAAAGAAAGAAAGGATGATTGATAGATAAAAATTATTAAGATCAAGAAAAGATGGTATTATCTACGATTTAAAAGTCGAATATAGGTTTTAATTTTGGTGGACTGAAAGAAATGATCATAGAAAAAGCTACAAATCAAAATATTCTATTCAAACCGAAAATGAAAAAATGTATAAAGACTTAATAAGTGGTTATTGATAGTCGGGGATGAAGTGATCATATGTGAAGTGTTTAAAAAGTGACTAACCTACCTTAAGATAAATGTAGAACATCAAAAGCCATCTGGCTGGCTACAATAGCTTGAAATCAATGAATGGAAATGTCAGAAGATAACAGAGAACTTTATTATTAAACTCCTAAGACTGAGTCATAAGTACAATACTATTTAGGTAACTATTGACAGAACCAATTCGTGGCTATAATATGAACAATTAGCTTAACTTCACATAAGTGACATAGTCATGTGACATGGAGTAGATGTCTTAATTATATCAAACAAGGATAGTCGTTTCACCTCTATATTTAGGTAGACTAACCAAAAAGAATCGAGAACAAAATTGAATCCAAGTTCTATGTATCACCCGCAAAATGATGGGCAAAGGGAATTTTCACATCCTGGCGAAAGCGTGAAATGCTTAGGTGTGACTATCTTGTTCAGAACACATTGATTAATTAATAATAAAGAAATCAACACATACTTTAAGTCATAACTTTTAGACATAAACATTAGAATATAATAGTTCGGGTTAAATTAATGTCAGTACACAAAATTTTTAATATAACCCTATTACAAAATATTCTAATTTTACTGCTACATCTTCAGTAAAGATGGAAGTGAGCATCTACCGCCACGCTAAGATCCTACAGATTAACAGTTAAATTCACACAAATTTTCCCCACCCAACCATTATACACATCAAATGAGAATATAATGCTGTTAGACATGTTGAATACCTAAAAAAGCATACTCAAAATAATCAACATAAAGTTTGTGAGATCATAGGTTTAATTTCAGAACCAAAATACATATATTGATACAACATAGATAAGTTTTCAACCAAACCTACTTATAAGTTGGGTGATTCATAACTGTCACAAATATAAATCATAAAATCAAATAATATAGCATCACAACACTCATCCTGTTGGTGCAGGAAATATTTTCCTAAGTAGCGCTACCTATATTACTAACGGTTACACATCCAAATTAATGATTGTAACCTAAATGACAATATATCTAAAAAATCTTATATATATGCATCAATCTCAAAATAGTATGCTTTTTCCTCCAAAAACTTATAAGTACAAAAATAGGGCTATGAGTCTCACCTCTTACTCCAGTAGGCAACCTATAAAAATATTTATAGATTAGGAATTATCTTTTCCTTAAAAATTTTAGCACCTTAGATTACAAAAATCAAAAAGAAGTTATAATTACCCTTTTGTCATACAATTTTTGTAAAAGAAACGTAGAAAAATCTATTTTACCATGTAAAAATTTCTCATATCAATTAGTTACAGTTTATTATCTGGAATATTTACAATACTCAAATAAATTAGAAAAAATACCTGTGGGTTTTTCAAATTCACCAAAATTTACCAGAACCTATATTCTAAAATCCTCATAATCTCATAAATACCTAAGGAATCAATTCATAACAGAACTTTTTCTATGGTTTTTACCACTTTAACAGATATTAGTAAAAATATTAGAACATACCCAAAAGTTCTAGTTTTCATACAAACTTTTCTAATCAAGATATTATATTTTGTATAAATTTTCCATGATTTATCTCATAGTTTAGATATTTTTTCCGATTTTTGAATTACAGATTCTTCCAAAATATGTAACTCAAGCATTACTTCAGATTAGGTCAAGAAATTTATTTTACAAGTACTATAAAATAAAAGAATGATCATATAATTTTTCCAAGTTTTTACCAGATTCGGATCTTCCGGTTGAAAATATTCTTTCAATAACTTAAATAATTTATATAAATTATTTTACCTATCATAATCATACCAATATTTGCAGAATGATATTTCTAATATTTCCTAACAAGTTCCTATTTTTATTTCCACAATCAGAGTCATTTATATAATAAATCAAATTTTATCAAGAATTCACATAATTCCCACAATCTCACACTCCGCTGCAGACCTCTGATATACTGCATGACGTTTTCTCTAAAGCCATGTAGTTGACCATACTTTATTTCACTGTTCACCTTTATCAGTTAGTACAGCTGTCAACTTTAGTTGGTAATAAAAGGTAAGTCATTGACATGTCATGACTACCTTATCTTAGATAATACTTAATCTAAGATATCTTAACTTTACTATTGTAGTGTATGCTTTAGTCATAGGTTTCCAACTGGTATCAAAGTATATCTAACTGTAGGATCTAGTATATATAGTTTCTCATTGTAACTCATGTATTATGCTTGTAAGAGTCTTGTAATACTTTGAGTTGAGAAGCAATATATACAAGTACCTTGAAAAATTATTTCTTTGTGGTCTTTGCTACTTAGTATATTATTATCAACTCTTAGAAGGGATTCTGCTTCATCACCTAATCCGAGTGTGTTACAAGTGAGTTTGAGAGAAAAACTAAGTGTTAAGTGACAAAAACCAATCCTGCAATTGGTATCAGAGCTTTTTAGGCTTTTGATTGTGAGATCTTACCATCCAAATCAACCTGTTTTTCACTTCTCCTTACATCACACTCAAAATGGCCCTCCACCAAAAGTCTGAAGTAGAGATGGGGACGATGACTAAAGCACCCATCATCACCGCTGAAAACTTTAGATCATGGAGCAGACGCATGGAAGGCTTCATCAGGTATCAAGACAACAAAATATGGCAATATATTGTCAATGGCCCTTACAAACCAAAGGTGGCAGCACCAGGTGGACACGGTGCCGTGATAGAGAAGGCTGTTGAAGACTACTCTGATGAGGACCGGAAGAAACTGGACATTGACAACAATGTGACTGCTATACCCAACTCCATCATGGTGGGGTTTGAGCATTGCAAGTCAGCCAAAGAACTGTTTGATGCACTTGCTCAGATGTACTTCAGCTCCAATGACTCCAAAAAGGATTCCCTGAAGCAACAGTTCGAGAACTTCACTTATATTGCTGGAGAGACCCTCAGCCAGCAATACTTCAGGTATATGGATCTTATTTCCTCCTTTTAGTCTGTGGGAATTGCCTTTGAACTAAGAGATCTCACAAGAAAGTTCATGAGCGCACTCCTAAATAAGTGGACGTTCTACTGTGTCTCTATCAAGAGGACAGAAAATCTGAACACTCTCACCATGACTAAACTTTATGGCATCCTTGATGGATACCGTTTAGAGATGGAGAACAAGAGAGGCCATCAGACAAGCAGACCCTTTAGTCTTCCTGCTAGCAACGCTTTAATGGTTGCTGAAGGCTCAGGACCCCCAACCTCAACAGTACTTGGCATACACCCAGCATCCATCCTGTTCTTCTAGGCCATACAGTACATTCCTTGAGACTCCAAGGTCTCAACAGGCTCAGCAAAGTTCTTTTCAGGACAGCTGTGCCTTTATCTCAGGAAATGGGCACTCTAGTGACTATCAGTACTGCTTTGATGATCTAGAGTGTTTCAGCCCAGATGATGTGGAGTATGTGGACATAGTCCAACAGATGGCTCTGTTAACTTACAGGGCGAAGAATTTCTTCAGGAGAACTGGAAGGCAATTTCCCCATAACCCAACCAATAGCAAATTTGGGTTTAACAAGACTAAGGCCAAAAGTTACAACTGTAACAAACTTGGTCACTTTGCTAGGGAATGCAAGGCTCCCAAGTCAAATCCGGGAACCCCACAGGCCTCCACACATCCCTCTACACCAAAGGCTACTGGAAAGTCAACTGAGACAACTGCTATGGCTCAAGAAGTTGATTGGAGCTTCATGGTACAGGATGTGACTCCTGCTCAAACACTCATGGCTGGAACAGATGACAATAAGGTATATGAATATCTCTGTACTCCATCTTGTATTGCTAAGCTTAAGTTATATTAGGACTACAATATAGAAATTAAATATGATATTGAGTCTTTAAATGTTTTAAAGTTTGATTTGAAAAGGGTTGAATCTGACTATCAAAGGAAAATTAAGGAGTTAAAGAAAACTGTGCCATTGTTAAAACATGAACATACAAACTACAAGACTCAAATCAAGATCAAAATTGTCTGAGGCTCAAGCCCATCTTGTCACAGCTGAGGCTCAAGCCAGGAAGCATGCTATTTCTGAGCAAAACTTCCAAGCCATTCTTGCATCATCCTCTCACTCAAAACTTTGTTATCAAAACAAAGGTGGGTTGGGAACTAATGAAATTGCTCCACCACATTCTTATGAGTCTATTAGAAAACCAAGGTGTGGTACTGAAGAGCAAGAGGTTCTATCTGCTGACCCTCCTTCTTATTAGTCAAAGAGTGATGCAACTATGGAGACCATCACAGGGAAGAACCAGGTAATTTTACCCACTCCTACCAGTGATGATCAACCCCTAACCACCAAAGCCAGAAGAAGCAGAGCTAAGAATGCAAGAAAAACTGCCAAGAAAGTGGCTGAGTCCAAGCTGAAGATAGACCCAAAGCAAAAGGGTGTATTCATCTCAGCTGGATTCCAGGTGGTAGGAAACTCTAACTCAGGAAAGGGGTGTAGTACCAACACTCCTGTCCTAACAAAGGATCAGAAGTTAAAGGGAAAGATTGCTAATGAAGAAAAGAAGAACAAGAAACAACAATGCTTAGGTTCCTAGAAGATTAACAATGCATGCATAATGTGTGGTCTGCAAAACCACATGGCCAAAGATTGTTACTACAATCCTGCTAGCACACATTATGCAAACAATGTTAAAAGAGAAGGAGTTAGGGAAGGTTTCACATTTGGACCTTATAAAATGGTTCAAGTGATGAAAAAGGGAAAGCTTGTTTCCGAAGCAAGGTTGCTTTTAGAAGAAAGTCCTTCTTCCGAAGGGAAAATGGCTTCGGAAGTTAAAGCTGTCAAGACTCAAAAGAACAAAAGAGTCCCCTTGAAACCATCCAAGAAGAAGACTGCTTCGGAAGAAAATGTGGTGAAGGTTTCCCCTGAAAAGAAGAAGCTTCGGAAGAATGCCAAGCTGCACAAGCTTCAAGAAGCTCATCTTCTATGATCATCCAAGGGATGGAATGGAAGATCAAGGAAGATGCTGCAGCCCAAACCTCTTCTTCAAAGGCATCCATTGAAGCCCTACACATAAACTTTGGTTCAGTTATGTCACTATCATTGGAAGAACCCAAGACCAACAAGGCTTGGGTTTCCAATCAAAACTAATCATCTCATCTTATGTGCAGGGACATCCATATGACAAGAATAACAATGTATGGATTGTGGATAGTGGATGCTCCAGGCACATGATAGGGAACAGATCTCTCCTTCAACAATTCCAACATTTTGATGGAGGTCCTGACCAGTTTGGAGGTGAGACCGGAGGATATATTTCTGGCTGAGGAAGTATATCCAATGGAAATTTAAAAGTTGACAAAGTACACTTTGTCAATAGCTTGAACACAATCTGTTAAGTGTTTCTCAATTTTGTGATCAAAAGCATCAAATGCTCTTCACAGAACATGAGTGCATTATCCTCAAACCCGGGATGACAATTCCTTAGTAATTGGTGCTTCTTAGAACTCCTAGTAAAGGGGATATGTACAAGCTTAATATGAACAATGCTTCCCCACTGGGTGAAGTATCATGCTTTTTTTCCAAAGCTGATGGTGTTGAGTCAACACTATGGCATAAACGAATGTGTCATGTGAATTTTAAAACAAAAATTGGCTAAAAATAACTTGGTACATGGTTTGCCTAAAAAGGAATTTTCTGCAAAGATAACTATATTACATGCCTGAAAGGGAAGCAACACAAGGCATCTCATAAATCAAAAGTTGTTAACTCTATCACCACTCCATTACACTTATTGGACATGGATCTATTTGGTCCCACAAGTATAATGAGCATTGGAAGGAAATCATATTGCCTTGTGATTATTGATGATTTTACAAGATTTACATGGGTATTATTTTTAAGAACTAAAGATGAAACTGCTAAAACTTTAAAATCTTTTATTCTTGAAATAGAAAATCAAATTGATCACAAGGTTAAAATAATTAGAGTGATCAAGGGACTGAGTTTAAGAATCAAGTTCTTGACTCATTTTGTAACTCAAAAGGGATTGCCAGACAATATAGTGCTCCTAGAACTCCTTAACAAAATGGTGTTGCTGAGAGGAGGAACAAAACACTTATTGAGGCTGCTCGGACCATGTTAGCTGATTCAAAGCTACCTCTAACATTCTGTACAGAGGTAGTCAACATTGCATGCTATGTACAGAACAGGGTTCTTGTAGTTAAGCCACATGGAAAAACCCCTTTATGAGTTATGGAACAAGAGGCCACCATTCATTGGCTTTCTAAGGTCCTTTGGCAGCAGGTGTATCATACTTAACACAAAAGACAATTTGGCAAAATCTGTTGAAAAGTCGGATGATGCTATCTTTGTTGGATATTCCTCTAACTCTAAAGCTTATAGAGTTTATGACATCAGAAATCAACAATTTGAGGAATCTTTCAACATTGTTGTTAATGAGCACACTCCTTGTGTTAAGGGGAATGGCCCTGATCATATCTTTAACTTAGAATTGTTTCCAAACTATTCTAAACCCTCTTGTGAGAATGTTTCTGCTGGAAAAGGTACTCAAAATGATTCTGATGAATACCAACTGTTTGAGCTACCCAGACCTATTCCAAGTTCTCCAAGAGCTGCATCAAATCAAGCTCCCACTATTGGCAGATCTGATAGCATGACTATCTCAAGGGATAGTGGAGTTTCAACCAATGATCCACCTGTTGACCTTCAAACCTCATCAGGTGACACTGCACAATACCAAGCTGATGGAAGTAGCATCTTGAAACAACAGCTGCTCGTAGTGTTCAAGCTCCTGAGCAAAATATGTCCAATCTGGATCTATCTTTGCAATTGGAGGTAATTCCTAGACTTAGGATTCACAACACTCATCCAGCTGAGAATATCATAGGGGAAGTCTCTGAAGGTGTGAGAACAAAAGGACAAACTCACAATAGGTATGTCTGCTTGTACTCATGCTTTTTATCCCAGATAGAACCCAAGAAGGTAGAAGATGCCTTGAAATATAGTAGCTGGGTTGAATTAATGCAAGAGGAGTTGCTTTAATTCAAGAGACAAAAGGTTTGGAACCTATGTCGCTACCATCTGGTTAAGTACCAATAGGCACCAATGGGTTTTCAGAAACAAGAGAGATGATAGAGGCTTGATCATCAATAATAAGGTTGGTAGTTCAAGGATACACTCAAGAGGAGGGAATCGATTATACTGATGTCTTTGCACCAGTTGCAAGACTTGAGGCAGTTAGGATCTTCCTTGCTTATGCTGCATCCAAGAATTTTACTGTCTACCAGCTTGATGTCAAGTATGCCTTTCTATATGGGGATATAGATAGAGAAGTCTATGTGTACCAATCTCCAGGATTTGAAGACCCATAACACCCCAACTATGTGTGCAAATTGGATAAAGCTCTATATGGGCTGCACCAAACACCTAGGCTGTGGTATGAGATATTGTCTTAGTTTTTCCTAAAGAATGGTTACACTAGAGGTACCATTGACAAGACTCTTTTCACAAGGAAGTCTGGAAAGGACATCTTGCTCGTTCAAGTCTACGTTGATGACATCATATTTGGTTCCTCAAATGACCAAATGTATAAAGACTTTCAGAGCATTATGAAGAAGAAGTTTGAGATGAGTTCCATGGGAAAAAATGGACTTTTTCCTTAGAATTCAGGTGAAGCAAATGAAGGAAGGGTTCTTCATCAATCAATCTAAATATGTCAATGAAATTTTAGAAAGATTTGATATGAAAGATTGTAAGCCATCCAAAACACCTATATCCAGAAACCATAACCTTTGTCCTGACTCTGAGGGGGAGGATACTGATCAATAACAGTATAGGGAAATTATTGGTTCTGTGATGTATCTCACAGCAAGTAGACCTGATTCATGTTTGCAACTTGAATCTGTGCAAGATATCATGCTACTCCAAAGGTCTCACCTAGTTACTGCCAAAAGAATCCTCAGATACCTCAAAAGAGCACCTAAACTAGGTCTCTGGTATCCAAGGAACAACAATTTCAATCTCTACGGCTACTGTGATAATGACTATGGTGGTTGCATTATTCACAAGAAATGAACATGAGGTGGATGTCAATTTCTTGGTGGAAGGATCATCTCATGGCAATGCAAGAAGCAATCCTGTGTTTCAACATCTACTACTGAAGAAGAATACATTGCTGCTGCTAGTTGTTGTGCTCAGCTGCTATGGATTCAGAACCAGATGATAGACTACGGATTCAACTTTATGAGTACTCATATCCACATTGACAACAATAGTGCTATCTCCATTACTAAAAATCCAGTGAAGCATTCCAAGACAAAGCACATTGATATCAGGTATCATTTTATTAGAGGTATTCATGAGAAAAATCTGATTAAACTAATCAAAGTTAACTCAAATGAACAATATGCTGACTTGTTCACCAAAGCCTTTGAGGAACAAAGATTCAAGTATCTCATTACAACTATTACGATGATAAACATTGATTAGTCTATCTCATTTGAAAACCTTTTTAATGTGTAAAGTCTTGTGTCAAAACAATCTAATCCATGTTACAAAAAGTCCTTCTCTGAAATTTCACTAAGTATGAATTCTTCCGAAGAGGAATTAACTCTCAGAAGATGTTTTACATATCTTCCGAAGCAAAATTCTCTTAGGAAAATCTTATTCTCAGAAGAGTTTTTAGTCTCGGAAGAAGCGATTGATTACATATCAGATCTACTTCCGAAGCTTATCAGATTCTCCATTCGGAAAGCAATTTTTACTCTCGAAAGTAATTGTAAGGATTCCTTAAGTCTGATGCAACCCAAATCATCCAAAGTGTCTCAGGAACATGCACTAAGTACTGAAGTGAAGAATGCTTCGGAAGTTTTACACAATGCATTAGAAAATACTCTAAGTGTAAAATCTTCCGAAGCCAAGACCAATATCTTCCGAAGCCAAACATGAAGTCTTCCGAAGCCTCATAGACAAAGTCTTCCGAAGCTTCAACCTATGAAGACAAATTTCTTCCGAAGACTTTTAGTACACATGCTTTATCTGATGTACTGTTCCATAAAGCACCTTTTTCGCTGCATCTCTGTAAAGTCACCAACTTACATGAGTTGGTGAAAAGGTCCATGCTTTTGGTAACTGTACATTGAGGTCTTGAGTCTGTAACTTTCCACTTTATGTACTTTATCCTTTTTGTAATGTATAAGGATGTGAGCTATGGCATGTCATAGTCACAAGGTCAAAAGGCAGATATGCCTTTTGATCCTACAATTGATTTTGTTAGTGTCTAGTCAATTGTATCCAGCTGGCTTTCAAAGTATAGCCGGCTGTAGGTTGTAGTATAAGTATTTCAAGTTCTTGTATCTTTCTTTATGCTTTGTAACACTTGTAAAAGAACTTGAGAAAGCAATATAATGCCTCCTTGAAACCCATACTCTCTTGTTCTGTCTCTTGCTTTACTTGTGTTCTTTGTATCACTTTGGTTACCCAGTTCACTGTTTGATTAAGTTTAGTTAATCTCCTCTTTGTGTTATTGTGTTGTAATTGTGTTAAAGCCCTTAAACGGTCCTGCAATTGGTATCAGAGCTTTCAGGCTCTTGATATAAGATCTAACCATCTTAAGATCCCTCACACACACAAAAACTAAACTCTTCAAATGGCTTCCATCTCAAAGACTGATATGGAGACTGAAACCATGAACAAATCCCCACTGATCACTCTTGATGATTTTGACACCTGGTGCATGAGGATGGAAGGCTTCATCAGGTCTCTTGATTCAAGAATGTGGGAATCTGTTGAGAATGGACCTTTCATACCCAGCACCCCCTCTGCTACTAGTGCTGGTATGATTCCTAAAGATGTGGCCAACTACTCAGATGAAGATAGAAAAAGAGTAGAGATTGATAGGAAGGCCATGACTGCTCTTCAGACTGCTCTCCCAAACTCTGTATACAGAGGTTTTAAGAAGTGCAAAACAGCTAAACAGCTGTGGGATGCACTGAAGCTGATGTATGAAGGCTCCTCTGAAGCCAAGGAGAACAAGAAAGATCTTCTGAAGCAGCAGTTTGAAAATTTCACCTTCAAAGCAGGTGAAACCATGACCCAACAATACTTCAGGTATGTTGAGATTGTGGATACCCTAGTGGATGGAGGAGTTCCTGTTGAGAACAGGGACATTGTAAGGAAGTTCATGTCCTCACTTCCTAGGCAATGGACACACTATTGTGTGGTGATCAAGAGGACTGAGAACCTTAAAACTCTTACTTTGATAGAGTTGTATGGGATTCTCAGTGGATACCAGATGGAGATGAACATGCAAGGTTCATCTGGCAACTCCAACAATCAAATGGGTTCAGCCCTTCATGTGGTTGAAAAGGACAGCATAGAACCCCAACATCATCTCATATGCTACCCTGACAACTCACAAAAGGGTCCTTTCATCACCTTCCCGGAGACACCAAGGGAGAACTTTACTCAAGGAAGCCCATTCCAAGAGACAAGTTCTTCTCAAGCCTTTGTGTCTACTGATGAAAGCTGTGGGAATTATCTCTTCACTCTTGAAGACCTGGACTGTATCCATCCAGATGACCTGGAATACATGGAGATAGTTCAGCAGATGGCTCTCCTCACTCACAGAGCCAAGAAGTTCTACAAGAGGACAGGAAGAAGATTTCCAAGCAATGCTACCAGTGGTAAGTTTGGGCTGGATAAAAGCAAAGTTAAGTGTTACAACTGTAACCTTATGGGTCACTTTGCTAGGGAGTGTAAGGCACCTAAAGCAAATGGGGGCCAAACACAACCCAGACCAAACTACACTGACAAAGCCCTCAGGCTGAGAAGACAAAGCAACATGCTGCTGTTGCTGTTGAAGAGGGAGGCTTTGACTGGAGCTTTCAGGTGGAAGATGCTTCTCCAAACCAAGCACTGATGGCTGACCATGATGAAGCCAAGGTATTGGAACATCTCTGTACTCCTGAATGCATTGCTAAAGTAAATAGATACAGGTCCTACAACTTAGAGATGAGATTGATCTTGAGTCATTAAACATATTAAAATCTGATTTTAGAAAGTCTGAAAATGATTACAAGTTAAAGATAGAGGACTTGGAGAAAACCATTTCAGTACTAAAACATGAACATACAGATTTTAGAACTCAGATCCAAGATCTCATAACTAAGTGACTAAGTGCCAGGCTGAGCTTGTGATCAGCAAAGCCAAGGCAGAGAAGAGTGTTCTTGAAGAAGAGACCTTCAAGAACATGATATCCTCATCCCTGCACAACAAAGTGTGCTATCAAAATAGACAGGACTGGAATCAAATGAGATAGCTCCTCCACACACAATCTTGTCTGTAAGATCTCCTAGGTGTGGAACTTGTGAAGATGAGCTTCCTCTCATAGATCCTATAAGTGAGGATGATGAAGAAGTGATAGTGAAGATTCCTCTGAGAAGAGTGAAGAAGAGGATTCTTCCAAGGGCCACTATCCTTCTGAGGAGAAGAAATCAACTGTGATGACCAAGTCCAAGAGAAAGAACTTGATCAGGAAGAGCAAAAGGAAAGCAAAGAAGGCTCAAGAAATCAAGGCTACTTTTGATGCTAAGCAGAAACAAGTGTTTATCTCTGCAGGTTTCAAAGTAGTAAGGACTGAAGACATCAACCAAGACTCCTCAGCTAAGAGTCCTGGTTCTTGTTCAAATCATCTCAGTGCAAAGAAGAAGACTGAGCTGCTGTGTACCACTGCTGCACAGCCTGGACCATCAAACTCCAAGAACAGTTCACAGCCCAAAAGAACTGTCTCAGCATCTACCAAGATGAAGGTGGAGAAGGGATGTGACCAAAGCCAGTCTTGCTCTCAAAAGGAGACTTCTTTGAAGAAGAAAATGTTATGTGTCATGTGTGAAAGTACTTCTCACATTGCTAAGGATTGCCCATACAATCCTAAAAGTACCATCCACATGACTAATACAAAGACTTCAAAGAGTCTCAAGAAGTCTCAAGCTTCGGAAGGAAAGTCTGTTTCCTTCGGAAGCTCCAAATCAAAGAAGAAGGTAAATGGAAAATTACCTTCGGAAGCAAAGTTGGTCTCGGAAGAAAGGAGTTCTTCCGAAGCACTGAAGTCTGCTGCAGTGACTGTAGATTCTTCCGAAGGTCAGTCATCAAAACTTGTGAAGTTTCAAAAGCTTCTAAGGTTTTGAAGGTCAAGTCCAAGACTCCAAAGGTGGTGTGGAAGTCTAAGAAAGACCAAATGACTGAAGTTTCTCCATCAACAACAGCTGAAGATCCCCATAGTACAACCATAGGATCTATTACTGTTGTATTACCTTCTATTACACTTAGTGAGCCCAAGACAAGTAAGGCTTGGGTTTCCAAATGTAACTAATCATTTTCTTTGTGCAGGAACAGCTCAAGACAAACAGGAATGTCTGGATAATTGACAGTGGCTGTTCCAGGCACATGACAGGCAATAGGTCTCTACTCCATAATTTTGAGAGAATTGATGGAGGACCAGTTGCTTTTGGAGGAGATGAAGGTGGTTACATTTCTGGAAGGGGCAAGGTCACAAATGGTAAGCTCAGCATTGAGAAGGTAAACTTTGTAAGGAGCTTGGGTACAATCTTCTGAGTGTATCCCAATTTTGTGATCAGAGTCATAACATGCTCTTTACTGAGCATGAGTGCATTGTTCTCAAGCCTGGAGTGGTCATTCCTCATGAGCATATCCTGCTCAGAGCCCCCAGGAAAGGGAACATGTACAAGATGGATTTGCAAGAAACATCTCCCTCTGGAGAAGTTTCATGCTTTCTATCTAAAGCAAATAGTGATGAGTCTTTCCTATGGCATAAAAGAATGTGCCATGTAAACTTTAAGAACATGAATAAATTAATTAAACATGATCTGGTAACTGGAATGCCAAAGAAAGAGTTTACAAGTGATGATCATTGTGTTGCATGCCTGAAAGGGAAGCAACACAAGGTATCTCACAAGCCTAAGGAAAAGAACTCCATCACTACTCCCCTACACTTGTTACATATGGATCTCTTTGGCCCACCAGTGTAATGAGTTTAGGAAGGACCTCTTATTGTTTGGTGATCACAGATGATTTTACAAGATTCACTTGGGTCTTCTTCTTAGAACTAAGGATGAAACCCCTGAGATTCTGAAGAATTTCATCTTAAAAGTTGAGAATCAATGTGATCACAAGGTCAAAACCATAAGATGTGATCAAGGAACTGAATTCAAGAACCAAATCCTTGATACATTTTGTGATGAAAAAGGTATTACAAGACAATATAGTGCTCCCAGGACTCCTCAGCAAAACGGAGTTGCTGAGAGGAGAAACAGGACACTTATTGAAGCTGCAAGAACTATGTTCTCTGACTCTAAACTGCCTATCACCTTCTGGGCAGAGGCAGTTAATACTGCTTGCTATGTGCAAAACAAAGTTTTAGTAGTTAAGACACATGGTAAGACTCCTTATGAACTTTGGCACAAGAGGAAACCTTTCATTTGTTTTCTCAGGTCATTTGGATGTCCCTGCACCATCTTGAATACCAAAGATCAAATTGCCAAGTTTGCTGAGAAATCAGATGATGGACACTTCATTGGATACTCTTCCCAAGCTAAAGCTTATAGAGTATACAATCTCAGAACTAGAATTGTTGAGGAGTCAGCCAATGTGACTTTCAATGAGCACACACCCTGTGTGGCTGGTTCTGGTCCGGATTGGTGTTTGATCTTGATTTAGTTACCAACTGTTTTAACAAATCTTGTGAGCATGTTTCAGGATCTGCAGAAAATCTAAATATAGGTGATCCTGATCCAAGATTTGAGCTAGGAAGACCCTCAACTCATACATCTTCAGCTCCAGTTGGAACTACTTCAGCAAATGAGGTTTCTATCAGCACAACATGACAAATTCAGCTGATACATCTGGTATGCCTTCAAATTCCAGCTCAGAGGCCTCTCAACCAGATAAAGACACCTCAATTGTAGAAGACAACAATGGTGATGGTGATAGTGATCAGGAATTTCTTGATGCTAATAACCATACCATAGATGACAACATCAATGATGTCACACACTCATTGGATCAAGTTAATCTTGATAAGTGTGATAATGTGGAGGGTGAATCTTCCAGGCCAGATCTAAATTTCTCAAATTTGGATCTTTCTCAGCAACTTGCTGTGATCCCTCAGCTAAGGATCCACAAGTCTCACCCCACCACAAACATCATTGGAGATGTTGTCACAGGGGTAAGAACAAGAGGACAAACCCATGAAGCAAATGTTTGTCTTCACTCTTGTTTCTTATCTCAGATAGAGCCAAAGAAAGTTGATGAAGCTCTAAAGGATGGAAGTTGGGTTGAAGCTATGCAACAAGAGCTGCTTCAATTCAAAAGGCAGAAAGTTTGGAACCTTTGTCCTCTTCCTCATGGGAAGACTACCATTGGAACCAAATGGGTTTTTAGGAATAAGAAGGATGATAGAGGAATCATCATCAAGAACAAGGCAAGACTAGTTGTTCAAGGATACACACAAGAAGAAGGGATTGACTACACTGATGTCTTTGCTCCTGTAGCAAGACTAGAAGCTGTTAGGATATTCCTGGCATTTGCTGCATCCAAGAACTTCAAGGTCTACCAACTTGATGTAAAGTGTGCTTTCTTATATGGAGTGATTGATGAGGAGGTTTATGTCAAACAAGCCACCTGGTTTTGTAGACCCTGATCATCCTGATTATGTCTGCAAGCTTGACAAAGCTCTTTATGGGCTGCATCAGGCACCCAGAAAGTGGTATGAGACACTATCTGAGTATCTTTGTAAACATGGATACAGGAGAGGTACTATAGATGGAACTCTCTTCATCAAAGGACAGGGAAATGACTTATTGCTAGTTCAAGTATATGTAGATGACATCATCTTTGGTTCAACTAATCCAAAGCTCTGCAAAGACTTTGAGAAGCTGATGAAAGACAGATTTGAAATGAGTTCAATGGGAGAACTCAACTTCTTTCTGGGAATTCAAGTGAAGCAGGTTGAAGATGGCATCTTCATAAGTCAGTCAAAGTATGTTCAAGACATACTCAAGAGGTTCAACATGACTGATTGTAAGATTGCTAAGACACCCATAGCCAGAAACCACTCCCTTGGTCCAGATCTTGAGGGGGAGTGTGTAGATGAACACTTATACAGGGCTATGATTGGGTCTCTTATGTATCTTACAGCTAGCAGGCCTGATATCATGTTTGCTACATGTATTTGTGCAAGATATCAAGCCAACCCTAAGATGTCTCACTTAATCACTGTGAAAAGGATTTTAAGATACCTCAAAGGTGCTTCAACACTTGGTCTATGGTATCCAAAGAATCCTAATTTCAATCTGTATGCCTATACAGATAGTGATTATGGTGGTTGCAACATGACTGCAAAGTCTACATCTGGGGGATGTCAATTCCTTGGTGGAAGGGTTGTCTCATGGCAATGCAAGAAACAATCCTGTGTGTCTGCATCAACTGCTGAGGCTGAATACATTGCTGCTGCAAGCTGCTGTGCTCAAGTGCTTTGGATTCAAAATCAGATGCTGGACTATGGATTTAACTTCAAAGAGACTCCTATCCACATAGACAACAATAGTGCTATCTCTATCACTGAGAACCCTGTGCAGCACTCAAGGACCAAACACATCAACATCAGGTATCATTTAATAAGAGATAACTATGAAAAGGGATTAATTAAACTAGTCAAAGTTCATACAGATGAACAATATGCTGATCTGTTCACAAAAGCTTTTGATGAACAGAGATTTAAGTATCTGATATCAGCTATTGGGATGATTAACTTTGAGTAGACTTTTTCTAAAACTAATTCTAATTATTTCTTCTTAAATATGTGTGTCCTAAGTTGTCTAGTTCATCACTTTCATAAGCTCATGTTTTCTTTGGATGTAAAATTCTTTTGAAGACTTTCCTTAGATTCTTGAAAATTTTCTGATACTTCGGAAGATAAATTTTATCTTCGGAAGAAAAACATGTCTTCAAAATAAATAACTGTCTAAGAGATTTTACCTTCGGAAGAAGTCAAATTCATCTTCCGAAGCTTAAAATTCTTATCTCAGACACTTATTCATTTTTAAGGACCTTTCCTTCCGAAGCAAAATTAACCTTCGGAAGCTTTGTTTATTCTTATACAAAGCATCCAAGGGTTTATTTCTCTTCCGAAGCATAAATCTTCAAGACTCTCAGGAAAATCTTCCGAAGCCATTTTAGCTTCGGAAGCTTTTTCAATCAAAACTTCCGAAGACAAATTACCTTCGGAAGCTTTTCGAATTCCAAGAAAACTACTTTTTGAGCAAAAGTAAACTACCTTTTCAGAGGTGGGACCGACTTCGGATTTCAAAGTTTATCCTCTTTCATTAACTTTGGTTCAAATCCCTTTTCACATAAATACCCAACGGTTCCCCTCTTCCCCACTATCTTCCTCAATTCTACTATTCCTCTAACCTAATTCTCTAAACCGCCTTTGCTTTCTACCTTTCTTCACCCTTAAGCTTCTGAAATGGCCAACCTTAACCGCAGAAACAACCCAGATTTCTCCATGCAACTTCACAGGCAACATAATCAAGTTGCTCTGTTAAGCTCTGAGAAAGATGCAAGTTTCTCAGAGATTTGCCAATTCTTGACTCTATCCAACTATTTCACCTCCCTGACCATTGATCCTACTCTATATGAGGATCACTTGCTTGAATTCTGGAAGACCTGCCAAGAGGTCATTATGGATGGGGAGAAGGCACTGTCTGCCACAGTGCAAGGGAGGACAATCTTCATCACTCCGGCCATCATTAACCAACACTTATAGCTGGATGATGAAGAAGGTGAGGTGTCCTTCCCAAAGGAAGCTGTTAATCATTCCTTTGAGCAGATGGGCTATGAGGGAGATTTCTCTGTAAAGACCTTCAGGAAAGGGAAGGTCTCATCCCAGTGGAAATACCTGCTCCATGTGGTTATCCACAGCTTATCAAACAAGCATGGTGGATGGGACCAGATTCCTGAGGATCTCTCCTTTATAGTTCATGGAATGGTTCAGGGGGTCAAGTTCAGGTATTCACAATTTGTTTATACTAATTTACTTGCAAACTTAGACTCCTTAGAGTATTACATGTTTCCTAGATATGTTCAACACATTCTCAACTGTGAACTGGGCTCACAGTTGAGGGAAACAAGTAATATTCTTAAATTGGGACAGATGAAGCCCGACATCTTTAAAATAATGAAGAAGCCAACTGTAGGCTTCTCAGGGGTAGAAACAGCCCTAGTCCCAAAAATGTTAGAGCTCATTGCTCAAGGTGACAACCTAGCAACACAAGCTAGTGTTGAACCCACACCTCTTTTATCCTTACCACTAAAAAGACCAGAAATCACCCTCACCTACCAAAGAAAATCCAAACGAACCCCTGCTCAGGCTATTGAGTCTGTGCAGGCCCCCATATACTCAACCTTACAGGAAGAAGTGGATACTAGAGCTCCCACTTCTCCTGAGGAGCAAACCACTCCCATTACTTCACCTATCAGGGCTGAGGTTCCTCATGCTCACCCTGATGAGCTCACTAGCCCAACAGCCTTAAGCCTTCACTCTGAGTCTCAACACTCAAGTGAACAACCTTCAGGGGACAGCTACCATCCCCAGCCTTTGGATCTCAACCAACCAATTCCCAACCTATCCTTTACACTGATGAAGACTTAGGATTCAGTGAGTACCATGAGTCTCTCTTCTCCTCCCCTACTCAAAGAGAGATGAGTACCTCTGACTCTCCTCAGTCTATCCCACATCAGTCACCTATTACTGAGGTGGACACTTCTGAACCTGTTCAGGATGTCCATATGGAAGAGGCTCTCACTTTTGAAAGTGATTACATCATTAAGACCTCAACCATGGCAACTCAGCCCACTGGCATCTCAACTGAGGCTGCCAGTGAGCAGAGGAAAACCAGCAGCCAAGAAACTCAAGCTGGTGGTGAGAGAGAGGACTTTGGTCCAATCATCTCATCCCCCAATGATTTTCTGATGAAGATGAGGGGAATTTGAGACTAAAGGTGCAGAAATTGTCAAAAACATGCACCTATTTAGTCTCTAAGGTTAGTCACTTGGAATCTCAGGTGACTACCTTACAAAACAGGGTCAATGATCAGCAACTTCAGATTTCATATCTGCAGGAAAAACTAGCTGGGAGACCTTTAAGGAGAGCTCAACCAGGAACACAAGAACCTGTGGAAGTGATTGACTTATCCTCCAGCTCACCTATGCAAGTGGGTGATGCTACCAAAAAGGGGGAGAAAGTTATTACAACCACAGAACCTGGGAGTTCTTCAAAGAGAATGGACATAGAGGACTCACCATCCTCACTTGCTGTTGTGCATTCTCAGCAACTTCCTCAAGTTCACATTAATGTGGACTCTATAGACTCAATCATCAGGAGTCTCTTTGAGGAAGGTATACCAAGGGCTGTCTCATCTCCACCACAAGGAACTGGCAACTACATCATAAGGTGGAGGTATGATGATGACAGAAGAGCCCTTATACTTCACAGAGTTCAAGGCCAACAAGAAGTTTTTCAATTCCAAAGCCTGAGCTTCTATGAAAGACTGGATTTAGTCAACATGCCACTTGTCAATCCAAGCAATTCAAGACAAGCTGACAGGCTGGCTCAAAGAATCCAAGACAGGATCCTTGCAGAGTTCTCTCTAAGAAGGAGACTTAGGCAATCAGGCAATGTCATCGGTCAACTGGATGTTGAGGTGGACCCTAAGATTAGTTTCATAGGGGAAACTTGACTGAAGGCCCAGTGACAGAGACCCAGAACTGAGCCCCTGTCTCATCTCATCAACCTCTGAGAGGTCCAAACTCCATTGAGACACCTGCTGTGAAGGTGTTTCTCAGCCTCTCTCTGGCCAGAGCATGGAAGCTACACCAAGCAATGAAGGCCAAGCCTCAATCCACCCTGAGTCACAAAGGTCTGTTGGTGACAAAGGGAAAAGGCTCCTGAGGAAATTGAGGAGGAAGAGAGAGAGGAAAAGGAGGCTAAGGGGAGAAAGTTCTTCTGGGTCATCTAGCTTCATGCAAGCTGCAATCAGGGCTGCCCCCAGACCAAATACTCAAGATGATGAGTTAAGGGCAGTCAGGATTACCTACTTACAGACCAGGAACTATGATATTGATGAAATCATCTCCCTCCCCTTAGAAGAGTTAATGAACTGGCTGACATGGAAGTGTCAAGAGAGATGAAGGAGAAAGAGGATGCAAGGTTACTTCTCCAATCAAAGAGGAGAAGAGACAGAAAAGACTTTACAAGCATGCTCCACTCTCTCTCCAGTTCAAGAAAGTCCTGCACAGGAAGATGTGGCTCCACAAGAACCTCAGGTAGATAAAGAAGAAGATAGGATCAAGATGATCAACTACCTGAGTGCCACAGGCTTCTATCAGGCAGATGCACTTCTTCCCCTGTCCTATGACTTCATTGAGTTCGAGTACCTAAAGCAACTTGAGCTTGAGCTAGTCAAGAAAGAAAGACAACCAAAAGGAAGCTAAGGGAAGAAGCTGCAAAGTCAAGACCATCATTCAAAAGAATGCAAAGAAGTCTGCTGACAGACAAAGAATGATGAGCTTCTTGAAGCTATATGGATTCTCCGGAAGGAGACTTGGCCCCATGTCTCTATCCACTATGGATGAGCATATAAGGGTGATCAAGCAGAAGATTAAAAGTGGAGAACTTATTGACTTGCACTCTCTTCCAAGTCAAGTCCCACCTGAAGTGGAGGTCAAGTTTGAACAACCAGAGACACCTCAACCAGCACCTCCAGCTGAGCCTCAGCAAGCTTCATCTTCTGATCCAAGGCAGGGTCAAACTCCCTCTCCTTCTGAACCTGTGAGGAGGAACACCCAACTGAGAAAGACACTGATGATCAACATGGTGCTGCAGACCAGTCTTCTCAGTTAAAGTCATCTAAGAGGAAGAAGAGAATGGCTTCTAAACCAAAGACTAAGAAGAAGAAGCCAAAGTCATCTACCTCTGCACCTCAGGCTGAATCAGATCAACCTGAGGAAGTGCATGATGAGGCAGCCCAATCAACTCCTATGCAAGTGGCTCCTCTAACAACTGAGACACCCATCTTGTCCTGGACTTACTCTACCAATCCAGAAAGATGGAATGTTATCAGAGATCAAGGTGTTGAGAATGTCTACTCATGGCAAGACATAATCAACTTACCTCTGCATGATCTCTTTGAGATGAGAAGATACTATGAGAGTCTTGATGATCCTGACCATCTAATGAAGAAAGGAATGGTCTTGATTGTACTGAAGACTACCAACATTTGAAGATCTTCTAAGTGTTTGGTAGCATCAGCCTAGGGGGAGTTTGTAAGGATTCCTTAAGTCTGATGCAACCCAAAACATCCAAAGTGTCTCAGCAACATGCACTAAGTACTGAAGTGAAGAATGCTTCGGAAGTTTTACACAAGCATTAGAAAATACTCTAAGTGTAAAATCTTCCGAAGCCAAGACCAATATCTTCCGAAGCCAAACATGAAGTCTTCCGAAGCCTCAGAGACAAAGTCTTCCGAAGCTTCAACCTATGAAGACAGATTTCTTCCGAAGATTTTAGTACACATGCTTTATCTGATGTACTGTTCCATAAAGCACCTTTTCCGCTGCATCTCTGTAAAGTCACCAACTTACATGAGTTGGTGAAAAGGTCCATGCTTTTGGTAACTGTACATTGAGGTCTTGAGTCTGTAACTTTCCACTTTATGTACTTTATCCTTTTTGTAATGATAAGGATGTGAGCTATGGCATGTCATAGTCACAAGGTCAAAAGACAGATATGCCTTTTGATCCTACCATTGATTTTGTTAGTGTCTAGTCAATTGTATCCAGCTGGCTTTCAAAGTATAGCCGGCTGTAGGTTGTAGTATAAGTATTTCAAGTTCTTGTATCTTTCTTTATGCTTTGTAACACTTGTAAAAGAACTTGAGAAAGCAATATACTGCCTCCTTGAAACCCATACTCTCTTGTTCTGTCTCTTGCTTTACTTGTGTTCTTTGTATACTTTGGTTTACCCAGTTCATTGTTTGATTAAGTTTAGTTAATCTCCTCTTTGTGTTGTTGTGTTGTAATTGTGTTAAAGCCCTTAAACGGTCCTGCAGTAATAACTTTACCTTCGGAAAAAAATTGCCTCGAAGAAGATTAACCTAGGAAAGGAACTTCATCCCTTTATACTCAAAGAAAGATTTTACTGTGTAACGGAAATATTTTGGGCCCCGCTTGTAAAAAGTAAAGATTTTGTTAATGATGTCGGATTATTAAATGGACCGCCCTGTCACATCATCCACCAAACATCCTGTCACTTATCCAAACCCCAAAAACCGCCATTCACCCATTTAAATAACCCCGACTTATCACTTTCATCTTTTTACCAAATTTACTGCTCTAAAAGCTTCCTTTGTCTCCAATTTACCTAAATCCAAACTCATCTCACTACAACTTTCTCACAATGGCACTTAACCCTCAGCACAACCAAGTCGCACTCCTTGATTCTTACACGGATGCTGACTTCTCTGATATCATTTCCTTTCTCACCTAATCTACCTATTACACCGCTCTGACTGTTAATCCCACCGTTTACTCAAACCACATGGCTGAATTCTGGGGCAAAGGTCGGATTGAAACCCTAAATGGGGTTAGGGTAATAAGGTCGAGCATCTATGGCCAGGAGTTGATCATTACTGAACAACTCATCAGGGAGCATCTGGAGCTTCACGATGAAGGCGCTCCTACTGAATTCCACAAGTCAGACTTAGACAACACCTATACCCAAATGGGATATGGTGGAGATGTGAGCAAGTCTATTGTTTACAAGTTCAATTTCTCATACAACTGGAAGTTCCTACTCCATGTTGTTCTCCAGTGTTTGTCTAACAAGTCTGGGGGATGGGATCAAATCCCATATGAACTAGAATGCCTAGTTTATGGGTTGGTGAAGAGCCTCCGTTCAATTACTCTAGATTTGTGTTGCTTAACTCTATGGGGAACCTCCAAAGGGACACATTCTATATGTATCCTAGGTTTCTTCAGCATATTATCAACTGTGAGGTGGACTAGAGTCAGCCTATCTGTGCAGCTGTTCTCCCAGTCCCTCAAATGAGGCTGACCATCTTCAAAGTCTTGAAGAGAGTGTCCACCAACTACACTGGAAGACATACTGAGCTGCTTCCAGGTATGATTGAGCCAATGGCTCCTGGTGACATCCCTATTAACCCCACAGGTGATGAACCCACACTAGCAACTACCCTAACTTTCCCAAATCTACCTTCTCACCCCATCACTATCACATATCAGAGACGCCCAAAACGAACCCTTATTCAATCTACTCTGATTGAACAAGCTCCTCTTGTTCAATCCAAAAAGACTTGAGTGGAACAATGGCCTCCCACTCAGTATGAGGTCTCCCCATCCTTCACAATTAACCTCAATATGGGTATTGAGTCCCTTGAGTCTCAAACCAATCCTCAGGACGAGTCTTTATACTCGCCTGAGCAGCCAAAAATTGTCAACCCCACCGTAGGCTCAATGCCAATAGACATTGACAAGGTCCCGGGTCATTAGGCTTAACCTCTATATCCTTTACTGACCTATTGACATGAATTCATGAGTAGATTATGTCTCTTCAGGGCAATGAAGTTGATCCACAACACCCTCTCAAGGATCAATAGAGCCTAGAGAGACCTCTTATCTCTAGCCCCCATCAGCGAGCCTTAACTGAGGTGAGTCCCACTATGTGGAGGGGACTCATGTAGATTCAGCTGCCATTACTGAAGGAGCCTCATTGGACCTTCAGGATAGTGGTAACATTACTGAGACTGAATCTACGGCAACCATGCCATTTGATGACTCTGAAAGAGACATCACTAGGCAAGGGAAACCAGGGCGCCAAGAAACCACATCTGGTGGTGAGGATGAATATACTAGGTATGTTACCTCATCTCCCCATGATTCTTCAAAATAAGATGAGGAAAGACTGCAACTCACCATTCAAGAACTACTTTCTAAAGTCTTAAACCTTGAATCTAAGGTTAGGACTTTAGAGGATAGGCCTGCCACTCAGCAACTTGAGATTAAAACTCTCAAGGCCAAACTAGCTGAGAAACATATTGAGAGATTTGTTAGGAATGTACCAGTTCAGGTCTCATTGACCTCTTCCTCTAACTCATCAAGCTCTCAGGATGATGCTACCAAAAAGGAAGAGAGTGGTCAGGGACAAAGACATGAGGAACCACAGAGTCAAGCTCTTGCTACCTTATCTTCAAGATACCCTATTCAACAAGCTGTTTTAGTTTTTCCTGAGCCTCCTCCAGTTGTAATTCAAGTGGACCAAAGGATGCTTCAAGATCTCAACAGGTTCTTCAACAAGTTCCTGATGGAATCTTTTATTGAACAACCAAGTCCTGATATGTCTGTGATATACTCTGGAGCTCAAGAGCTTCAAAGTTTGAATGCACCCTCTACTACTATCCAAGAAGTTGGTCAACCTAAGGTCCAAGTGGAACCTGAGATTAATTTCAAAGGGGAAACAAGGACTGATGGTCCAACAACTGAAATAGTTGGGATAAAGAGTGTATTCTCACAGACTTCCGAAGCACAAGTCAAAGCCTCAGAAGAACAATTTTAAACTTCCGAAGCTGAGATTGAAGTTGCGAAAGGACTATTTTTTCGATCCAATGATCTAGACGTCACAGATGCAATCCTAGAACTTGCATCTGAGGTCAATAGGGAGGATTTTCTCACTCAACCCCTTGCTCAAACATCATCATTGACTCCAGCTCCCATTACCACCACTCAACCTAAAACTTCCATTCAAGAACCTCCAAAGTCTAGCACTTCCAAAGATGTCAAAGGAAAGAGGAAGATGACTGAGGAAGAGCTTCAGGAGAAGCAAGGTTAGAAAAGCTTAAAAGGAAAGGTATACTCCCAACTGGGAAGGTGCTAGCTGCAAGTAACAAAGCAGCTGCAGCCAACCAGGAGGCTATCAACAACAAGGGGAGAGTGAACATCATTGACAGGCTTGTCAAGCTGGGAGCTGTTAATGAAGATGTACTCCTGCTATCATTAGAGGAGTTAGTAGAGTAAGAAAAGGCAACTTTGCTGCAGATTCAGCAAAAGGAAGAAGCAGCAAGGTTGGCCTTGGAGGAAGAGAGAGAGAAGGAGAAAAGAGAGGCTGATCAGCAGCTAAGGAGGGAAATGATAACTTTCTTAACCTCCAGGGGTTTCTCTCAAGAAGAACTATCTCCACATGACAATGATACGATCTTATGGCTCTTCAACAAAGAGCAAGATCAAATGGAGAAGGAGAGAAAGAAAGCTGCAAAGGAGAAATTGAGGATGAAAAAGAAGAAGGAAGAAGAAACAGGACTCACTGCTGCTAGGAAGATAGGTGATAAAGCCTGGATGAAGGACTATCTTCAGGCTCATGGCTTCTCTGGTAGGCAGGTGGGTCCAATGTCTGAAAAGACTCTCTAGCGACATGTTAGTGACATAAAGGCTGACATTCGCTCGGGGAAAAGGAAGGAGATGTATAGAAGGGGACATGGGATGATCTTCAAACCAACTACTCAGCCTCAACCTCAAACCCAACCACAACCTAAACCAATCCCTTTTCCATTCCCCATTAAAACTGAACCAACCTCTAAGCATTACACCCCTGAACCTACACCATCATCCATACCTACTTCCTCACCTCAACCACCTAAACTACCCATCCTCAAACCCAAAATACTTCCCAGAACCCAAACACCACTACCTACCCAACAACCTCCCAAACCATACCCTCAGCCTTCCAAACATCTCTCCTTAAAGGAGTTTAAGGAGATCAAGACGAAGCTCATCAACTGTACAACCTTGAGTGACATCTCTTGTGAGGAGGAGTATGTCAGACTAACCTATGTTGATGGCTCCTCATGTTCCCTCACTAGACATCAAGTTCTTGATCTACCTAGAGGAATATTAGACCAAGCCGCAAAACTCTTTGGCCTCAACTCAGATTCACTGAATGAAGAAGAGAAGAAGCTGAGGAGAAGGCTGGTGACTCTGCTAGATACAAAGAAAGGAGATAAAGTGCCAAGTCAACCCGTTGTGCCTAGAAAGAAGATTATTCAGTGGAGGTTCGAAGACTCTTCTCACAACTTTGTTGTGGAAAGAGAGAGTGGAGAGCTAAATAGGCTAAATGCCTCATCTCTGCTACACTTAAGTAGATTTGACATTGCTGAGTTAGCAGAGAAGCCACTCTCCAACCTCTCTAACTCTGAGATAGCTGCTCATATCAAAAATCATCTGAGCAGTCTTCATTTGGCCGAGCTAACTGCTAGGACCAAGATTGAAGAAGAGTTGAAACTGAGGGAGGAGGAGGAAAGGAAAGAATTAGCAACCAAAGGCAAAGCCTTTCTTCAAATGGTTGAAGGTCTTGAACTTGAATCCATAGTTAGATGGGAGTATGACTATAACTCCCGCCAACTAACTCTCTTCAGGGGGGCACAACAAAGGGTACATGTCATTCAGAGTGATAGACTGGATCTCATATCCATGAATGACTTGTACAAACTTCTCAGCACTACTTCAGGGAAGAACAAGGAAACAAATAAGCATCTTCTGTCCCTGGTGCTGAAGGTTTTGAGAAGCAGAAATAAGTGAGGTTTTTGTAGCATTATCCTAGGGAGAGTTTGTTGGATCTAGAAAGGCTGGTGCATGCAAAACCAAATAACTTAGACTATTTTGGTGCAACTAATAAAGGACTTCCAAAGCTAAGTGTGAAACTTCCGAAGGAAATGGAGTTCTTCTGAAGACAAGTGCAAGATCATATTCCGAAGGAAAACTCCAACTTCCGAAGACATAGTATTCTCTTTCGAAGTTCAAGACTTAGAAGAAATCAAGAGGTCAACTTCCAAAGTAAGAAGATATGAAGAAGTCTTCAAGCCTCGAATGAAGTAGCCTTTTTCGAAGTATAAGTGGCTTCGGAAGAACTTGTTCTTTTGAAGCTAACTAACCTTCGGAAGACACTACTATGAACCACTGGACATAAGTATGGTCTCTCTGACACTCCGCTACATACCTTTGATATACTGCATGGCTTTTCTCTAAAGCCATGTAGTTGACCATACTTTATTCCACTGTTCACATTTATCAGTTAGTACAGTTGCCAACTTTAGTTGGTGAACAAAGGTAAGTCATGGACATGTCATGACTACCTTATCTTAGATAATACTTTATCTATAATACCTTAACTCTAGCATTGTAGTATATGCTTTAGTCATATATTTCCAGCTGGTATCAAAGTATATCCAGCTGTAGGATCTAGTATATATAGTTTCTCATTGTAACTCATGTAATATGCTTGTAAGAGTCTTGTAATACTTTGAATTGAGATGTAATATATACAAGTACCTTGAAAAATTATTTCTTTATGGTCTTTGCTACTTAGTATATTATTATCAACTCTTAGAAGGGATTCTGCTTCATCACCTGATTCGAGTGTTTTACAAGTGAGTTTGAGAGAAAAACTAAGTGTTAAGTGATAAAAACCAATCCTGCAATATTTTTTCTAGGTTCTTGAATCTTTCTTACTGATTTTTGATAAAGATGAAGTGTTTATAAGGTTTTGTGAAGAACTTGGATGTTTTAACCAAAAGGGTTGGTTATATGTGCTGTTTAAAACCCATATATTCCTTTGTAATCTTAGTTAATTATAGTTTAAGGGATGGAACCTTGATTTTGACAGAAGGAGAGGATGAAAAGAGGTGAATAATTATCTAGATCATTTTGTATAGGCTTATAACTTTAATCAATACTTGTAATGAATGATTGTAATTCATTATTTTTATGTATGCATTGTGTATATAGGTTAACCCATATGTGTGTTGATCTGTGTATGATTGCAGGTACAAACATGATACTTGGTCAATTGCTGGAATTGACTAAGTGTAAGAAACATCTACGGATGAACATTTTGTTCTTTCGTAGATATGTTTCTTACAAGTAACAAACATCCGAAGATCATCTACGGATGAACAATCAACTCTGGAGTTCTAAGTGAAAATCAGAGTTCAAGTGAAGACTCCTGCGGATGAGCAAACACCTTCGGAAGACAATACCTTCGGAAGGCTGAATACCTTCAGAAGAACAAACATCTACGGAAGACAATACCTTCGAAAAAAAAAAGAAACATGCTAAAGACTATTTGCAAGAGAATAGCTCAGCTAAATGAAGGTCTTCAAGAACTTCATCAGCAACAAAAATCTTCAAATAAAGAAACTGAAAAGTGTGCATCTACTGAGGAAGTACACACAGTTTCGGTAGATAAAGGAAAGAAGAAGCAATCAGCAGATCTTCAGTGGAAGAAGAAACCTTCTTCAGTAGGAGATCTCCGGAAACCAAAGCTGCTGATTCAGTAGATGATATATGGAAGGCAAAATCAGCAGCAAACAAATCAAAGCCTCAAAAGCTGAAAGAGGATAAATCAACTTCAAAACTAAAAAAGGATGCAAAGCCTCAGAAGTTGACAAAGAAGAAGAAAGTAACTGATTCTGACAAAGAATCAGAGGAGATGTATTGCAAATGGTGTGACATGAAAAACCACAATACTGACGATTGTTACTTTAGTAGTTATTGTTCTATTTGCAATATGAACAATCACATGACATCTGACTGCTACTTCAACAAACATTGTGCTATTTGTAACAAAAATAATCATTCAACACAGGAATGTTATTTCAACAAAAAGAACAAGACAAAGAGCACAAAGAAGAAACAATCAGATAAAGCTGAATCAGACACTCAATCTACTTATTATGAAAAAGATTCAAAAATTAAGAAGCCACAACGGAAACAAAAGCCAAAACCAAAGGAGAAATCATCCACTGATGTTCAACCTTTGAAAACAAGAACAACATTTCAGCAATCAAAAACACCTCACAAAAGGGTGGATTTGACTGAAAAAGAAACAGATGATGAAGATGCTTTCTTTGATAATTTTGAAAAGGGAACTCATGTACCTCATTCAAAATCAAAAGATAATGAAACTTTTAACAATCAATATTCATCATTAAAACCAAAGCTTCAAACCAACAAAAATAAGGTGAAAGAAGAAGAGATTGAGAAACCAGGACCTAGTTCAACAACCTCATCTTCAACAGAATCATCCTCACCAGAAACAACTCAGAATGAATCAAACAAAACTTAAATTAATACTGAAACTTCAAGACTTATTCATGAAGGAGTAATAATTTTAGACACTACTGGCAAACCCAAACTCATTAAGGCTTGGGTTGTCAATTCTAACTAATTTCTTTCTGTGTGCAAGAACAATCTTGGAGAGCTGACAACAAGTGGTATGTTGATAGTGGTTGTTCCAGGCATATGACAAGAAACTGTTCACTTCTCCATGACTTCAAGCATAAAAATGCCTCATATGTGGTATTTGGTGGGGATAAGAAGGGAGGTAAAATAGTTGGTGAAGGAATGGCAACTAATGGTGTGCTCAAATTTCAAAAAGTAAACTATTGTGAAAATTTACAATATAATTTACTGAGTGTGTCTCAAATTTGTGATCAAAATTATACCATATTATTTGATAACACCAACTGTAACATTCTTAAGCTAGGTTTTTCTGTTCCAGAAGATTGGATCCTTCTTAAACCATCAAGAAAAGGAAACACATATGTTTTGGATATGAAAAACACTTCACTCACAATACATGAAACATGCCTTCAATCTAAGTCATCAGAAGATGAATCTCAATTGTGGCATAGAAGGCTTGTTCATTCTAACATGCAGAACATGAACAAATTGGTGAAAAATTGACTTAGTCATTGGATTGCCAAAGAAAGAGTTTTATTGTTCAAACCATTGTCCTTTTTGTTATAAAGGAAAACAACATAGTGTCTCATAAATCCAAAATTATCAATACAAACACTACACCACTCAAATTGCTTCACATGGATCTGTTTGGTCCAACCAATGTGATGAGCATTGGAAAGAGGCAATATTGTTTGGTGATAGTTGATGATTTCACTAGATTCACATGGGTCTTCTTCTTAAAACAAAAGAGTGAAACATCAGAAACATTAATGGACTTTGTCATCAAGATTGAGAATCAACTTGATTTAAAAGTTAAAATTTTCAGGAGTGACAATGGGACTGAATTTGTTAATACTAACTTAGATTCCTTTTGCAGGAATAAATGTATCGCAAGACAATTCGGTGCACTAAGAACTCCACAACAGAATGGAGTTGCTGAAAGAAGAAACAGAACACTTATTGAAGCAGCAAGAATAATGCTAGCTGATTCATAATTGCTAATCACCTTTTGGGCTGAAGCAGTGAATACATCATGCAATGTTCAAAATAGAACATTGATTGTCAAAGATCATAATAAAACACCTTATGAGCTTTTATTTAAAAGAAAACCTTACATAGGATATCTTAGAGCTTTTGGGTGTCATGTATCTGTTTTAAACACAAAAGAACAATTGGGAAAATTTTCAAAAAAAGCCTATGATGGTTTCTTTGTTGGATATTCTTCAACATCTAAATCTTATGAGATCTACATTATGGAAGAAACTCCTAATATATCATTTGATGAATCCTTATTTCCTAAATCAGTTAAAGGATCATCATGGTTGTTTGATATAGATGCACTAACAGACTCATTTAACTCTGGTTATTTGAATAATGTAGGATCTGATGATACATGTTATCCATTTGTTCCCCCAAATATGAATGAAGCGTCATTATCTGCTGATCCTCCAAAGATACACACATCAAGTATCATGGAACAAGGACCAACAAATAATGACAATGATGCTGCACAAGTCCAGAAAATTAAATGCACATCCAAAGATGGAAACACTTCATCAGCAGTTGCTGACTCTGCATCCGTAGATGTCAGAGATATGAATAATGTGTCAGCAGCTGTTCCATGCTCTCAAGAAGATACAACAAACATTGGAAATGATTAATCAAGTTCTCATATACCATCCGTAGAAGTTCCTGTAACTCATACGGAAGAACAAAATGCATCCGGAGAAGTTCCTACAAAAGATATTAATGATGCTCCTGATGTTCAAACTCAGGAAGACCACTCCATACCCAATGATGAACAGGAGGAACACGTTGACTACTTCCTAAATTCAACAACTGGATTGGATCCGTCAACATCAATGCATATGACTAACTTGGAATCATTTATTCCAGTTGAATCAACTCCAAAAACAACAATTCATAAGCCTCATCCAGTAAACAACATTATTGGTGATCTTGACAAAAGAACTACAAGAAGCCAAAGTGGAACTGCAAACATCTGTATGTTCACTTGTTTTCTTTCACAAGTGGTTTCTCCAAACATCACAGCTGCTCTAAAGGACAATAGCTAGATTGAAGCTATGCAAGAAGAGCTTCAACAATTCAGAAAGCAAAAAGTCTGGAATCTAGTTGATTTACCTGAAGGCCAACATCCAATTGGAACAAGATGGCTCTTCAAAAATAAACTAGATGACAGAGGTATAATTGTGAGAATCAAAGCAAGGTTGATTGCACAAGGTTACACACAAGAATAAGGAATAGACTATGATGAAGTTTTTGCACCAGTTACAAGAATTGAAGCCATAAGAGTATTCCTAGCATATGCATCGTCTATCAAATGGATGTCAAGTGTGCATTCTTATATAGGAAAATTGATGAAGAAGTATATGTATCACAACCTCCTGGATTTGAAGATCCTCACTACCCACACAGGGTATACAAGCTTGATAAAGCTTTGTATGGTCTTCACCAAGCACCAAGAAAGTGGTATGAAACATTATCATCTTTCTTGCTCAAGCATGGATACAAAAAGGGAACCATTGATCAGACTCTCTTTCTCAAACAAGAACAACAAGATCTCTTAGTTGTTCAAATTTATGTTGATGACATTATATTTGGCTCAACTAACAAGAGATTATGTGTTAGCTTTGAAGAGTTGATGAAATCTGAGTTTTAGATGAGTTCAATGGGGGAATTAACTTTCTTCCTTGGTCTACAAGTTCATAAGAAGACAGATGGCATTTTCATCAATCAAGAGAAATACATACATCAAATATTAAAGAAGTACAACCTTACTGATACATCTTCATGCAAAACACCAGCCTCAACAATTGAAAAGATTGTACCTGATCCTATAGGAAAAACTGTTGATCAAAGATTATATAGATCAATGATAGGATCACTTATGTATATAACTGCCAGTAGACCTGACATTATGTTTGCTGTGCGTGTTTGTGCTAGGTACCAATCAGATCCAAAAGAGTCTCATCTGAATGCTGTGAAGAGAATTTTCAGATATCTCAAAGGAAAACCAGCCCTTGGACTTTGGTATCCAAAGGATGGTGATTTCATTCTCTACTCATATTCAAATAGTGACTTTGGCGGATGCAACAACAACAGAAAATCCACAACTGGTGGATGTCAATTCATAGGACCAAGACTAGTTTCATGGCAGTGCAAGAAGCAAACAAATGAATCTGTATCCACAGCTAAGGCAGAGTACATAGGTGCTTCAGCTGGTTGCTCTCAAGTCCTTTGGTTGCAAAACCAATTACTTGATTATGGTTACAATTTCCTTTAGACTTCAATTTATATAGAGAATTCAGCAGCTATGTTTATCACTGCTAATCCAGTGCAACATAGTAAAACAAAGCATATTGAAATAAGATACCATTTTCTGAGAGATTGCTCAGGAAAAGGTTTGATCAAGTTAGTCAAAGTGGATACAACAAATCAGCTTGCTGATTTATTCACTAAAGCCTTTGATTCAATTAGATTTAATTATCTAATTGAGTCTCTAGGCATGATTAACTTAGATTAATCATTATGAAAACCAAAGAAAAACATGTGTTTGTCCTTGTAAATAGTAATAAATAAATAAATAATAAATAAAATTTTTTTCTTCGGAATAAATTTATGTCTTAGTACAATTTTCTACCGAAAGCAATTTACCTTTGGAAGAAACTTCTGAAGCATCTTCCGAAGCTTATAATAAAAATATTTTCTTTCTTTCTATGTATTTTAATTCAGCATGACATATGTTTGGGATATGATAATACACTATGCCTTTGCTTCTACCTAAATTCTTAAATATCATTAAAATCTGATCAAGTTACTTGATATGTGAGTAGGTTCATCTTGAGTGGAAACTACACTAAGTGCATGACAAACATAATGCAAAGTGATTGTTTGTGGGAAACTTCATTTTGAGGATACAGAAAGTGAGTCTTATTCTGATGTGACCAAATCACTCATCTAAGCACATTATGTACCAAAACTTTATAATATCTATCTTTGCAAATCATATTCCCTCTGTTTTGTGTAAACAAAGATCTGGGTGTATGATCACCATGGTATACATTTGTAACCAACTGGTGAAAAGATCATGATCCTCATCATCCCTTTGTTTTGTGTAAACAAAGATCTGGGTTGAAGGCACCTCTGTTTTACGTAAGTAAAGACCTGGTGACCTGATGATGATCATATCTAAGCTCTCAAAAGAATCCTCTGTGATCAACTGTATATTATATCTAGAGCTTTTACATCAATTCATTAATGAGATGTCAAATGCATCTCAAGATAGAACTTAGAACTTAAAGTACATAGTTTCTAAGTGTAAAAAGTGATGATTTGACTCACAAAGGGAGGACAAACTCTAAGTGAATTAAATGTGAAGCCCATAACAGTTACTCACCAATAAACATGTGAACATGATAAACAAAATGCCTAGTTGATACAATACACTTGTATGGATTTAAGTGGACAAGCATACTTGCAATCAGAACTAAGATCAGATATCGTTTCACCAAATTAATTCATCAGGAAGATGCTTAGTGTTATAGTATGATCCCATTCTATGTGTATATATACTTGTACATAATCCTCATTTCAATTGTGTTTAGTTTAATTTCTTTCTGTTTGGTCAGACATGTGTCTTTCATGATACTCTTCTTAGAAATTTATGATAAATGCATTGATTCATCATTAATCAAAAATTTAGGGGGAGTAGAATCATGAAAATAAGTTAACAACAAAATTTTCAAATGAATTGTCAATATGAAGGAATTGGATCCTGAGCACTAACTTGGCTTTTGGATACATGAAGCTTTTTAAATTTTTAAACCTTTTTGTGCACAATTGTTATGAATACAAAGTCAACAAGGTCCAATAGCAATAAATGGTTCTATCAGTTGATTAGGACCATACAATAAAATAAGTTTCAATCGTGGCATTTTAAGCATCAGCAGAAGTTACAGTACATTTTAAGCATCAGCAGAAGCTACAGTGCATTGTAAACATCAGCAGATGCTACAGTGCGAAACTTAAGGGGGAGTAAAATATGACTATCCGTAGATTCATATCCTACGAATAAGTTAATATTTTACAAGTATAATTCATTTCCATAGATTGGTAACCTATGGAAAGTCAAGTTATACTTCAACTCAATTTTAAATTTCAGTTTTAAGTTTAGGCATCCATAGATGTCCTACGGATGAAATGAAATTTGCGGAACATATAAATTCTGCGGATGAGTAATAAGAAAAATGGGACCCACTTCATTAAATAAATGAAATAAATGTGTATGAGGGAGCATAAATAATGTTTTTGACTTGTAATTCATTATTCACTTTTAACAGAACTTTTTGACCTAGAAGTTCGTTAGTCAAAACCTCATCCCTCCCTTATCCGATTTCAAATTACTCAAATCCTAAACATCAAACAAAACTTAAAACTGATTTCGAGTCTTAATCTCAAGGTAAATCATATCTTAAACGTCAGCAATGAACTGATTGATTCATCATTGTCGTTTAAACTCTTCTTATTCTTAAATATGATGACCTAGTTCTAACATAATCGTTTTCATTCTTATGAACAGATGGCAAATCGATTTGTAAGGGAGCACAATGTGTGTGCGTTCTTAAATCCCGACGACCCTGTGTCGGAAGGATGTCAAGACATCATCAGATATTTGCGACGATCCAGGCTTTTCTATGTTTTAACAGCAGAGCCTGTGATTCACCAATCACATATAGTTGATTTTTGGAACTCCGCACGAATAGAAGAAGATGGAGAAGTTATCGTGGCGGAAGTGAAGAATCAAAGACTGAGGATGGATGAACAGACCATCAGAAGGGTTCTAGAGTTGGGAGAACAAGAAGCTGGTCACCCTGATGAGTTCGAGAATGAATACGTAGAGAAAATATTCTATCTGATGGGATATGATGGTGATTTTGAGAAGGGAGAAATAAAGAAAGGAAGATTGTGTAAGCCATATAGATTTCTGTGTCACACTTATCTCAAGTGTATCTCCAACAGGAAATCCGGATTGGATAGATTTTCTAGACACATTTCTTCTGGAATCATTGGCATATTTGAGGGGAGGACACACAACTACTCAAAGTACATCTTTGGGTGTCTGAATGACCAAATCAGAGTACAGAAAGCTGACAAGATGTATATGTTCCCAAGGTTCTTACAATTGATCATAAATGCTGAGCTTCATGGAATAGACTGAGATGGTGATGTGTTTATTCAAGCACATCTAAGAAGATCTATGCTCAACAAGATAAGTGGAAAATACCATAGTGAAGACATACCCATGTTTGCTCATGTGGCTTACCCCAATGCCAACATTCCTCAAGAATTGATATGGGAAGAACCAAAAGAAAATTCACCTGCTAACATTGAGGAAGTCTCACCTTCACCTCATCAATCACCCATTCACCAACAACCTCAATCACCCCAACCACAATCACCAGCCAGTCAAAACACTTAACCAATCTCTCCAATTAACCATCCATCACCAAATCAACTCCAAATGCATCTTTTTCAACAACCTTCAACCCCTAAAAACCAATCCACTGAAAGCATTTACACTGGGGAGACAGAGTTAGCTCATAAGCAAGTACAGTTCAACTTTAACCAAGACTGAATCCCCTATCCACTCAAATGAAACTGAACCAGTCTCTCCAGTCACTAATCATCAACAACATCAACATGAAGAGCTGGAAGATCAAGCAGCTGTATCAAGCTCAAGCTCAGTCAGTGTAGCACATGATGATGAGTTGGCTGCTAAACATCAAGAAGGGGAAGAAGGAGCAAACTATGTTGATGTAATTGCCTATCATGAAGATGATCTAAGTGATGATGACATCCCTGTTAGCAAGAGCTATTTGGTGGCTGAATACAACAAGCTTGTTGTCAAGTCTAATAACATAAAGCAAAGAATTCAAGAGTTAAAGGGGATGATTAAAGAAAAAGATGATCAGCTTATGAAGCAAGAATCTAGTCTGAAAAGATTAAGATAAAACATACAAGAAAACAATGAAGTCATTGATGCTCTGCATGAGCTTGTCAAAGAACAAAAGGAGTCAATTGCACATGAGAAGGCTGAAATAGAAATGCTTGTGTTAGAGATCAACAAAGCTAACAAGACTCTACAAGAACAATTTGCTCAGCTCCAAAGAAAGGATGAAGAGATTGATGAGCTGAAAATGAAGATATATGCCCTTGAATCAAATGCTCCTGCAACAAAACAAACAAAAGAACTTGCTAAGACTTCTAAGCAACGTATTCAATACACCAAGAAGAGGAAGTATTTAGGCTCTACAAAGAAAGATGTGATCAATGTTGAAGATTTACCTAAAAGATCAAGGCTCACATCTTCGGTGAATGTTTCCACTTCAAAGCCTGTAACTCATGCTGAAGTTGATAGTGATGCTGAATGGAAAGAACTAACTGAAGAAAATCCTCATAAAGAACAAGAAGAATCAAAGGCTGATGATCTACTTACAACAAAATTATTGGAAGAAAGGCCTGAGTCAGCTTTGTTCATGACCCTTATCAACCATGGGTTTCCATACGACATGGTTGAATGGATGAATGTGACTGAAATGAAGGATCTACTGAAAGAGTTTGAGTTGGCTAGATTCATATCCCTAATTATGACTATGAAGCATTCACAACATTTCAAGCCATTCAGAAAATCAAGAAAGATCTAGGCCAGTGTGACACAGAAAAGCTTAGCAAGTACAATATGATCTGTTGGCTACAGAGTCACAACTACAAGGCACATGAGGTTAAGGGAAGAAAAGTTGGTGAGCTTAGGAGGATGATGGAGCATGTAATGGCTGTTGAGCTTGACACAGGAGTGAGATTCAGAACTGAAGCACCCATCCTTTGAGCAACAAAGCAAACTCCCTACTGATCCTATAATTTTTAAATCTAAAGATCAGCACAAGGGGAAAGAAAAACTGATCAGAGAGCCTAGGGCAGTTATCCCTAGAAAAGTATGGGAAATCACTAAACAAAAATTAGGGAAATCACTAAACAAAAAGCTACCCTGATAGAGCTGTATGACCACATCACAACTCCCAGTTCTGCGGAAGAAAACAGGATTATGGCCTGGAAATATGATCCAGACTGGGATTGTGCAATCATCAAGAGGACATCTGGAAGAATTGAATACTTCCATGATGTAGAAGCATTACTTAGACTTCCTGAGAGAGACATCAAAGACTTTCAAAGCCTAATCATCTCCAACTATCCAATCCATCCAAGGGGAAGAGACTTTTCTGTTTCAGTGGGTAGGATAAAAACAAGGTTTATAGATGATGTATTGAAGGAGGCTAATAGGGAAGATGTTGATCATAAGAGAATAATGGAAAGGGTGAAATGATCAAGAACCAACTCCTCTACATTGATAGATGATAAGCTTTTAAAGAGGGTTGGATACAACAACAAGAATGCAGCAGCCATTAAAAGATTTGATGGAAATCAGTACACATATCCCATAACAGAATAGGGATATGTTGAGAAGACCAAAGAATTGGTGCTGTTGAGGAATGCAGAAGGAAAGAAAGCAAAGAAGATGAGAATCTTTGATCCATTGGAGATCAAGCTGCTACACCCTAGCTACACATCATACTTGCATGACAAATTCTTCCTAAAGCTATCTGATAAAAGAGTCAGAATGATCTATGCTTATATATTCATATGATTAAAGTGGTGGATAAACTACATGCTAAAGCATACAAAAGAAGAAGACATGATGTTGGGCTGCTGAAAGGAGCTGACATTGAAGAAGTATCAGAACTTCGAATCTCAAAAAAAGATGAGCTTGAAATAATTCATAATCAAAGTGTTGTGGAAACTCTAACAATAGAAGAAGACATTTTGGGACTAAGTTTTGAGACTCTTTAAAGGATATGCAGAATGGAGATCAAGTACAAATACGATGATCAAAAGGATGTAGTATCCTATTTCAACAAGAAGATGGTGTCAAGATAGAAGGAGCTTTCAATTTTGAAAATATGATTCGAAGTATCTAAGCCTAAGGGGGAGTATTGTTAGATCTAGGAACAATAGATCTAGATCATTTTGTATATGCTTATAACTTTAACCAACACTTGTAATGAATGATTGTAATTCATTATTTTGATGTATGCATTGTGTATATAGGTTAACCCATATGTGTGTTGATCTGTGTATGATTGTAGGTACAAACATGATACTTGGTGAATTACTGGAATTGACTAAGTGTAAGAAACATCTACGGATGAACATTTTGTTCTTCTGTAGATATGTTTCTTACAAGTAACAATCATCCGAAGATCCTTTGCAGATGAACAATCAGCTCAAGTTCAAGAGAATCAGAGTTCACGTGAAGACTCCTGCGTATGAGCAAACACCTTAGGAAGAACAAGTACCTTCGGAAGAACAAAGTACCTTCGGAAGAACAAAGTACCTTCGGAAGAACTAAATACCTTTGGAAGAACAAACTCCTACGGAATACTATACAGTTGTGGAGTCCAAACACTTATATTTAAATAATGCAAGTGTTACAAGTCAACAAGACAGTTGTGTGAATCCCAAGAGATCCAGTGTTTCCTTAACTGAAACACATGTGCCTATAAATATGGATACTAGGTTTCACATAAAAAAGGACAGACAAACACAAACAACCAAGCATCAATACGGCAAACCCAAACATCACATCAATTCACTCAAACATAAACCTTAGCAACCATCATATTAACATCGACACGTTCGAAGCATTTATTTTTCATTATTTATTCATCTGTAATCATTAATCAATTTAATAAAATACGTTTGAATCAAATCTTTTCTTTTGCTTATTAATTGTGTTCTTCACATTGTGTTCGTCATAATCATTAATCATTATATTTGATATTTAGTTATTAAAAACAATTAAACAAGATTAATGTTGATTCCACAAACATTAACTTGATTCCCTATTAACACCGATAATTCATGATTGCGATCCTTGGATTCACAGAGAGGATGAAAAGAGGTGAATAATGACTTCTACTTCCTTGATGATCGGTTGAGGTGATTCTTGATCTTGGAAAGTTGATCATAAACTAGTTGGGGAAAACTTGGTGTTATGATGCTCTTGAGGATGAGAACCGGTCGATGATCAAAGGATTGAAAGCAAAAGGATGTTGGTTGTGTTTCAGGAACCAAGTGGGGTGAGCCGAGAGAGTGTAGATGGTGGTTTACGGTTGTGAGGTTGTGGGTTTCCATTATGGCCGAGGATGGTATTGTAGTGGAGAAAGTAATCATTAAGTCTAGGTGCTAGGTAATGAGGTGTGTGTCTTAGGGTACTTAGGTGGCTTGTTTAGATGTTAAGGTGGCAGGTTTAGGGAGAGGCCGATTAGGTGGCGGGTGGAATGGGTGGATTGGTGTCAAGATATGCAAGGTGGCAATTCATGAGGGTAAATGACTCATCAAGTCATTAATTCAAGTTTAACAAATGTTTAGGTTGTTTAACGGGTTGTTTGTTATCTGAAATTAGAGCTTGAGGGATGTTTGAGTTAGTGTTTAAGTGTTTAAGGTTCACTTAGTTTTATTTTGATGCTAAGTCTCTTAATGTTATCTTTGTATTGAGGTGTTTAGTTAGGTTTGTTTCTCAATTCATTTAATGTATGTTTGGTGCTATAACATTGAGATAACTAATCAAATAATATCTAGTATAAGAAGTTTATGCATATGAACTCATGCACACGAAAATTTCATGCATTTGCATGCAAGCATGCGTACGTACCATATATATATATATATATATATATATATATATATATATATATATATATATATATATATATATATACACTAAAACACATATAACTCATAAGGTGTTAGTCAAATAATATAATATGTATTTATAAAAATTTCTTTAAACATTAATTTGTCTAACCTTAGTTTTAGGGTTGTCACATTCTCCCCCCGTAAAAAGAATTTTGTCCCGAAATTATTGGAGAGTAATTCCTAGGATTGTGAAGTGCTCATCTTACTACTTATTTCCCGAAAAAATATTGGTATTTTCTCTTGATTTCGTATTCTCTTTTTTATGTATATTATGGTCCTCTTTTCGCATTTCACATAACCTTTACTATGGTTATTCTATTTCTCTTTAGTCTTTTTATTTCCTTGTCCATAATGGCTATTAGTTCTTCCACAAAATAGAGTTTCTTATCTATTTTGACTTCTTGGATAACACTTCTAATGTCTCATCTGTTAGACATTTCTTTAGATTAGACACATGAAAAGTGTTGTGTACCTTACTTTATTCTTGAGGTAAATCTAATTTGTATGCTACAGGGCCAATTTTATCAGTAACTTCAAATGGGCCAACATATCTGGGGTTTAACTTTATATCTCTTTCCAAATTGGATGATTCCCTTTGAGGGTGATATCTTTAGATATACTTTATCTCCGATTTGAAATTCCAACGGCCTTCTCCTTTTATTGGCATAGCTTTTCTATCGATCACGGGCTGCTTTCAATTTGTTTTTAATCTTTGAGATCTTATCAAATGTTTCTTGTATAAGTTCAGGGCCTGTAAGTTGTCTGTCTCCTATTTCATTCCAACACAAAGGTGATCTACACTTTCTTCCATACAAGGCTTCAAACAGGGTTGTTCCAATACTGGCATGATAACTATTATTATACAGAAATTCTATTAAAGGTAAGTGTGTATCCCAGTTACCTCCAAAGTCCAACACACAGGCTCGCAACATATCTTCCAATGTTTGAATTGTTTTCCCACTTTGTCCGTCCGTATATGGATGGTATGTTGTACTTAGATTTATCTGAGTTCCTAAGGCTTTTTGCAAAGTTTGCCAAAATCTAGATGTAAATCTACTATCTCTGTCTGATATAAATGAAATAGGTATCCCATGTCTGGACACAATTCCTTTCATGTAAATCCTTGCTAACTTCTCCATTTATAGTCTTCTTTGATTGGCAAGAAATGTGCTGACTTGGTTAACATATCAACTATAACCCAAATTGTGTCATAATCACTTGAGGTTTTTGGCAATTTGGTTACAAAGTCCATAGTAGTTTGGTCCCATTTTCATTCTGGAATTTCCGGTTGTTGCAGATATCCTGAAGGCTTTTGATATTCAGCTTTTACTCTTGAACATATATCACACTTTTCCACAAATTTCCTGACTGATCTCTTCATGCCAGGCCACCAGTATTGGCTCTTTAAATCTTTGTACATCTTATTATTTCCTGGATGTACTGAATATCTTGTCTTATGTGCTTCTTGTAAGATAGTCTCTCTAAGCATAGCATGGTCTGGAATCCAAATTCTTCCTTTAAATTTCAGGATCCCGTCAGACATTAACTCCAAATCTTTTATTTGTCACATTATCCTTAACTTATCTTCTTGCTGAGCCTCCCGAATTTGATTTGATAAATTCGAGTGTAATTTCATTCTCATGGAACACACTCGTACTGGCTTAGTTCTCTCTTTTTTACTTAAAGCATCAGCTACCAAATTTGCTTTCCCTGGGTGATATTTGATCTCACAGTCATAGTCACTTAATAATTCTACCCATCTTCTTTGTCTCATATTCAACATCTTCTGATCAAATATGTGTTGTAGGCTCTTATGATCTGTGTATATTGTACACCTTGTCCCGTATAGATAATGTCTTCAAATTTTAAGTGCAAATACTACTGCTCCTAATTCTAAATCGTGAGTAGTATAATTCTTTTCACTTCCTCTAAGTTGTCGGGAGGCATAAGCAATTACCTTATCCCGTTGCATTAAAACACATCCATATCCTTGACGTGATGCGTCATAGTATACTACAAAATCATCAGTTCCTTCTGGTAATGCTAAGATAGGAGCACTACATAATTTATTTTTTAGGATTTCGCATGCAACTTTTTGCTTTTCTTCCCAAACATAGGGCTTATCTTTTTGGGTTTATTCAGTTAGGGGTTGGGCTATTCTGGAGAAATTTTCTATGAACCTTCTGTAATACTCTGCCAAACCTAAGAATTGACATATTTCCGTTGGTGTTCTTGGATCTTCCCATTTCTTAACAGCCTCTATTTTTGCTGGATCGACTTGAATACCCTCTTGGTTAACTACGTGTCCTAAGAATTGTACTTCCCTTTTCCAAAATTCACACTTTGAAAATTTTGCGTACAACTTTGCTTTTCTTAGTAACTCCAAAGTTAACCTTAGGTGCTTCTCATGATCTTCCTTATTCTTGGAATAGATCAAGATGTCATCTATAAAACTATGACAAATTAATCTAAATAAGGTTTACATACCCTATTCATTAAATCCATAAACACTGCTGGAGCATTGGTTAATCCAAATGGCATTACAAGAAATTCATAATGACAAAACTACGAGTTGCTCCTGTATCAAATAACACTGTTGCATACTGATTGTTAATGAGAAACGTACCCGTTACTACTTCCGGTTCATGCTGGGATTCTTTAGCTTGCATAACGAAAGCTCTTTCACGAGGGTTGTTTTGGTTGACTGGAGCCTTACCCTTCAATTGTGGACATTCATTTCGAATGTGGTTTTCGTTTCCACACTGATAACAGACTGGTTTAGGGTTGGTGGGGCCCTTACAGTCTCGGGATATATGTCCCTTGTTTTACAGTTATAGCAGATTATCATCACACATTTACCATGATGATATCTTTGACAGATACTGCACCATGGCTGACCCTCTGTCTGTGGTTTCTTTTCTCGCGCCACTCCTAAGAAATTCCTTGTTGGTTGTCGGGTTACCCTTTTCTGGGGATTTCCTCCAAATTTTCCTCCCGAGTTATTGTCATTCCATTTCCTTTTCACCCTTTGGATTACTTATCATTTCATCAGTCAAACTTCCTGATAAGCTTACGGCATCTTGAAAAGTTCTAGGCATGGCAGATTTAACTAGTCCTATTATTTGTGGTACTAAACCCCAAATATACCTCCCTATTCTATTTGCTTCTGGGGTTACTGTTGATGCATGTATGTCCCTAGATCATGAGCTGTAATGTAATAAATCTTGTCTGTCTGTTTATGATGTAATTGTATAAATTAATGAAATGATATGAATTGGTTGTTACTTGTGATGTTTAATATTTCATTAATAAGTTGTGATTGAATTGATTGGGTTTATGAATGTTTGAATGATTGCTCATTATGTTATATTAATTAAAACATTCAAACTTAACTTAATGAAGTTCTCATGCGAATGGCCCATGCGAATGGACCACACGCATGAATAACTTCATACGATTGACTCAATCGCACGATTGAAACAGGAGACTGAATCAGTCGTATGATAGACACATAAGATTGACTCAATCGCACGACTGAACACTCAGTCGTGCGGATGAATCAACCGCATGGTTCAATCGCATGACTGAACCATACTTATGGCCCAGTCGCACAATTGAACAATACTAACCTATAAATAGACCCAATTCGTGGGAAAACGTAAGCATTCATCCCATTACGATTCCAAACGTCCCCTAGCCGTCCAGAAGCCTCCCAAATCGTTCTCCAAGTTCATAGAACACATCAGATCGGTTCCTAATCGATTTCTGACGTTGATTTCAATTCTTGATTGATTCATCGTGTGTTCTCACTGATTGGATCGCCAATCAAATAGGATTCCGCACTATTTGAGTTGGTTTTACACGCAATCACTCGGTATTTCGTTCAAATACTAGGTCCTAACAAGTGATATCAGAGCTTTGGCTCTTGATTTCGTGTTGATTCAATCAAGATTGCGTAAAAGTTTGTGTTTTTGCACGAAAAACGCAATCTTTAGCATCAAAAGTGATCTTGGACGTTCCCTGCTCATCGAAGTTCAGTTTCTACGGACTTAGACGATTTGGACTTGCAAAATTTCGAATTTTTACGGCTGAAACCCGTCAAACCTAGAAATTTTCGCAAAACAGCAGCTTCAGTCGCACGAGTGACCCATTCGCACGACTGGACTCCATTTGCAGTGCTCATTCGCACGACTGGACCTAGTCGCACCCTCATTCAGCCGACTGAACCGTTCGTTCGCATAGCTCATACGCACCAGATTCATTCGCACGACTGAACCATTCGCCCTGTTCAGTCGCACGGTTGAACCAATCGCAGAGTTCATACGCACGATAAGACCATTCGCATCCTTCAGTCGCATCAGTTAAAGTTTATTTGATTAGATTCTAAGTTTATTAGCCATGGAAGATCAGATGTCAGCCTTTACTGCTGGGAAGGACTCAAGAATTCAGAACCTGCTGCTGCTTGAGAGTGAGGTGGGTAATCACAATAAACCACCAAAGCTCTTGACTTTAGATGAGTTTCCCCACTGGAAACAACGTTTTGAGATCTACCTCAATGGAGTAGATCCTAATCTGTGGGAAGCTATCGAGGTTGGTTATAGTACACCGGTGGGAGCAGATGGAGTAAAATTAACGTTAAGTGGGATGACTGACGCACAGAAAGTAAAGTACAATGCAGAGAAAAGGGTTTATGCATTGATCACTCAGTCAATTCCCAAAGACATATTCCACCAGTACTCAGAGAACAAGCAGTCCAAGAAACTGTGGGATGAGCTAGAGAAAAGATATGATGGGAATGCATCGTTAAAGGCAATCAAGGCAAAGGAGTTAAAGAAGGAATTCGATAACTTCTCATCGATTGGTAACGAGAGTTTAGATGAAGTCATAGACAGATTCTACCACTTGATGAGCGAGTTGCATACACATGGAGTGGAAACGACTATGGAAGAGAAAGTAAGCAACTTCGCAGATGGATTGCCTGATAAGTGGGCTTCATTCGTGTCTAATCTTAGACAGAATGGAATGCTTGTAAAGCTGGATATAAATGACTTCATTCTCAAGCTGCGTGAAGAAGCACTAAGGATGAAGTATAGAGCACAGAAGTCTTCGTATACACAAAACCCAGCTTTATACAATGCCACGCCTCAAGCTAAGACATCTGGAGCACCTCTCCAGACAGCATTTGTGTCTAGTTCGTCAGGTCCTTCACATGCTTCTCCTTCTGGATCAGACACTTCAGGGTCGTCATGTACCCACTATATTGGATCAGAAGCAAGTGCTACCAAATTGAAGACCGAGAACCTCGGTAATGTGACCGTAGAAGTAGCACGAGAGCATATGGATCTTCTAGCCGCAGTAGTTCATTCATATGATGGACTTGTGGCTGGGAAGATTGGAAACTGTCATCTGGCAGATGAAGACTACGAGCAGGTAGATGAAATGGAGCTTGAAAGAATGGATATAATGTGGGCCTTAGCTAGCGCTGTCCGAAGGGCGAAAAAGTTTGTTAAGAAGACAGGACAAAATTTGATAGCTACTAAGGACACCACATTTGGCTTTGACAAGAGCAAAGTGACCTGCTTCAACTGTGGAGAGAAAGGGCACTTCAAGAGGGAATGTGTCAAGCCAAAGAAGACGGGTAATGGGAACCCGTTCTCATCCTTTACTCGCCAAGACAAGCAAGCTTCCAGTTCTACTTCATCAAACAAGGACCCAAAAGCCTTGACAGCTCATGATGATGAAGGACAGGACTGGAGTTTTAGATTTGTCTCACCAGAATCTAACATTGCCAGTGTTGAAGATATTGATGATGATTCTGCGAGTGAAGGTGATTTAGCAGTTGAAATAGCGATGTCACACAGTGAAGAAACAACTGCAGCTGAGGTCAGTTACATACCAAAGGAGGAGACTTCCACGTCAGAAACAGAAAAGTCAGAATCACCAGAACTAGAGACGTCTGATGCTGCGTTGATGGCTAACTCTTCTGAAACAACACAGGTAAGTACAACTGACCAAATGTTTAATAATCATGCTTGTTCTAATTGTGATATGTTTAGGAATAGCATTGATGAAAAATTTGCTAGGTTATTAGATCACAATGATAACTTAGTAAAAGATTTACAACTATGCACTGAGGCCAATAGAGTTCTAAAACAAAATGAGCATAGTTATAAAGAAAAGATAGACCTATTGACTAAACAACTTAGGGAAACCGAAGTAGTTGCTTTTAATCAAGCAAATGACATTAGGTACTATCTAAACTCCCTAGAGGACACTAAGAAACAAAAGGTAGTTCTAGAAGTAGAAGTTAATTCCTTAAAACAGAAACTGCATAGTTGGACTAGTTCTTCACACATAGTTCAACACTTAGTGAAAGAAAGGAATAATGGGGAGGGATTAGGCTACAAAGTGGTTCCACCACCACCTGAGACCTTGATGAACACCAAGTCTAAACCAGTAAACAACAACCCAATCAAGGATCATGTGGTGACCACTCCTCTTGTTACTGATCCAGACATATCATGTTCATCTACTGAATCTGGACAGAAACAAAAGGAGGCCACTTCAAAGGCAAAGGGTAAATTGCCTTGTGTTAATCTGGAAAATGATTTTGAAAAAGTTAACTTAAAGTCAGGATCAAACAGAGTCAAACCAGAACCTAAAAAGACTTCAGTCGTTAATTTTTCACATGCTACAAGTCAAAAACCAGTTAACAAAAGGGTGGAACAAGTTAAACAGGTTAAGACAGTTAAATTTGTTAAACCAGAGAAAACATCAAACATGCAAGAGTCAAAACCTAAACTGATTGATGTTACTAAAGTGTCACGCATTTCTCCACAAAGAAAGTCTACTCATAAAGTTGACAGCAGATTGTGCTACAACTGTGGAGAATGTGGACATATTGCCTCCTATTGTCCTTTCTATCAAACACCTAGGAAGAAGATTGATCTTCAGGACTCTAGACCTAGGTCTTCTAAGAGGAGTTCTCAAACTCCACCTAGAAGATCTAGTGAACCTAAAGTCCAACCTGTAAGTCAGACGACTGTTTATCATAAACAGGCATTGCACAAATCTGGCTTATGGAAAGAGAAGTCATCCTGTGTGTCTGATACTGATGACAAGAAGGAATCTGAGTTACCCTCACCTTCTAAAGGTCAATGGGTAGAGTTTATGATGTGTGATGCCTCTGGGAAACCCAAGACAGTAAAGGCTTGGGTTCCTAACCTAAACTAATACATTTACTTGACATGTGCAGGGTGTTCGGTATAGCGCTGAGTCTAACACGTGGATTATAGACAGCGGAGCATCCAGGCACATGACAGGAAATAGAGCCCTTTTATCAAATGTCAAACAAATAAAAGGAGGGCATGTTTCCTTTGCAGGAAACAAGGGAGGATACATCACAGCACATGGAGAAGTGGGAAATCAGAAAGTTAAGTTTGATAAGGTGAACTACGTTCAACAACTTCAGAATAACTTACTTTCTGTTTCCCAAATCTGCGATAAAGGATTTAAAGTCATCTTCGACAACAAGAAGTGTTACGTGCTGAAGAAAGACTATATGATTCCGGAGGACCAAGTTCTGATGACTGCTTCAAGATATAAGGACCTATATGTCTTGGATCTGTCAACAGCTGCTCCAACGGATCATGAGGTGCAGTGCTTTCTATCTAAAGCTACTGAGAAGGACTCAATCTCCTGGCATAGGAGAATGGGACACATTAGTCAAAGGAAGATGAATCATTTGATTCAGAAGGACTTAGTGAGAGGAGTAAATGTCAAGAACTTCCAACTTCCTGACTTTTGTGTAGCTTGCAAGAAAGGCAAACAGACAAAGAAGTCTCATAAGGAGAAGAAAGTTCATTCCATAGAACTTCCTCTTGAACTTCTTCACATGGATCTGTTTGGTCCAGTCAGTACAAGGAGCATTGCAGGCGATTTGTACTGTTTTGTGGTCACTGATGACTACTCAAGGTTCACTTGGGTAATGTTTCTGAAATCCAAATCAGAAACATTTGAGTCATTCAAGGAATTAGTCACCACTCTGGAATCCCTCTACAAACTAAAAGTGAGACAAGTACGCTCAGACAACGGGACAGAATTCAAGAATCAATGGATGGAGGCATACTGCAAGGAAAAGGGAATTGTTCATCAATTCACTTCAGCATACACTCCTCAGATGAATGGTGTTGCTGAGAGGAAAAATAGGAGCTTGATAGAGACTGCACGGAAAGACATGTTATGAGCTACTACAAAGACGCAAACCGAATTTGGAGTATCTTGAACCCTTTGGCGCGCCGTGTACACTTCTGAAGAAGACGCAAGAAGGAAAATTCAGCGAGAAGGCAGATGAAGGAATCTTTCTAGGATACAACATACCGAATAAGCGAGTTTACAATAACTCAACGGGTCTTGTAGAAGTGTGGTGTAATGTTGACGTTCAGAGATATACCACGCCTCCTACAGGCAAAGGACCTGCCTACTTCTTCGATTATGATGGATTCTTCAAATCCTTCAACATATCTCTCTCTCCCTCGGATGATGAGCTAGCTACTAGGATGATGTATGATATTCTGAATACACCATCTAGCACACAGGGAGAATCATCTACTCAGTCAGGGGGAGTAGTCGACGACAGTGACTCCTCCTCTGAAGATGAAGCTGAAGCAGATGACCAGAACAGTCAGGAGGAACAGGTTCCAGTTCCTGAAAGTCCACAAGCATCTACGAGTGATGCACCTTCGACTTCAGAACCTCAAACTCCAACTACCTCAGATGCAGAACCAAATGTTCATAATCTTGGTTCTGAGGTAGCTGTTCCTACTACTCCAGGATCACGACTAAACGTCTATCATCCCCTTGACAATGTTATTGGGGATGTCAGATCAGGAGTACAAACCCGAAATCAGTTATACTCAGCTGATTACGCCTCGGTTATAGAGAAAGGTTATATTCATGATGGTGCCTATCGATGTTTTGTCTCGCAGGTTGAGCCAAAATATGTCAGTGAGGCACTCAATGATGAGGCGTGGGTGAGTGCCATGCAAGAAGAACTTCTACAGTTTAAGAAGTTAGGCGTATGGACTCTGGTTGATAAACCTAAAGGTGCTAAAGTCATTGGCACTAAATGGGTACTAAAATGCAAGAAGGATGACCAAGGTGTCATTATCAGGAACAAAGCTCGACTGGTGGTTCAAGGTTTTCGCCAAGTCGAGGGAATTGACTACAATGAGGTGTTTGCACCCGTGGCAAGGATGGAAGCTATTCGTAATTTCCTTGCCTATGCTTCGTACATGAAGATCAAAGTCTACCAATTAGATGTAAAGAGTGCATTCCTTCATGGGGAAATCAGAGAAACAGTCTATGTAAGTCAACCCGAGGGTTTGGAAGATCCTTACCATCGGGATAGAGTTTACAAGCTCGACAAAGCTTTGTATGGGCTTCATCAAGCTCCTCGAGCTTGGTATGAGAAACTCTCAACTCATCTTGTGAAACACGGCTTTCGCAGGGGAGTAATTGACTGTACACTGTTTATTAAGGAAAAGGATGGCGACCTACTGCTTGTACAGATATATGTTGATGACATAATCTTCGGGTCAAAGAACGAAGAGTTATGTAAAGAGTTTGAAGCAGTAATGAAAAAAGAATTTGAGATGACTGCCATGGGGGAGATGAAGTTCTTTCTCGGGTTACAGGTGGATCAGACACCAAATGGAATCTTTCTACATCAGACCAAGTATGTAGGAGACATTCTCAGTCGCTTTGACATGGAGAATGCTTCTGCTGCTGGGACTCCACTTGCTACGAATCATGATATAGCACCTGAAGAAGGGGAGATAATTCATGACCTGTCTGATGAGCAACTGGCAGAAATGTTCAGACTCAATCCCGATGAAATAGTGAAGGACGCTCCAACAGTTGATTCAACCAGTGATGAGGAACTGAATGACATTGATGAAGTTGAGGTTGAAGACATTACTGCAGAAGAGTATCCTCAGTACGCTGACGCCGAGGGAAATGTGGTCCCCAATCTGGGTGAATCCCTAGTCAGTGATACTTTTGAGGTACTAGACAAGATGGAGCAGGAAACAGAAAAGACTGAAGGAACAGCCCAAGCCTCCAATGCAGACGTAGATATTCGCAAGGCTGAGTGGGCTGCCTGTTTTGAAGAAGTAAGAGCCCAGCGTGATGCACCAAAGAGAGATGCCTACACCAAGCTCTACAGAGTCAAGAAACACCATAAGGTGTCAGGCAGGATTATCTCATGGGCTTATTTTGAAGACCTTAACGCTTATGCAGTTAAGAGGGAGCAGGGCATAGAGTACTTCAGGTTCCCACATGATCTGAAGACTCTACCTGGTTTTGAGCTCAACCAGCTGGCTAAGCTAAAGCTGCTGTATGCTGACCCGAGAAAGATGTCAGGCTGGTTTGAGGCTGCCCTGAAGAAGGAGTACCACACCCGATGGGTTAACTTCAGACCACAACAGCCTACGAGGTATATAAGAAGGTCTGAGGTTGATGCCATTACGGGAAAACCAAAGATTGTGCTGAAGTGGAGTTCTCCGCGCACTATGTCAAGAATCCCTCTCAGGGAAATGCCACAGGACTTCACTCCCCACTTCAAATGGTGGTACTATGATTGGAGAACCGCTGAAGCTGTCATAGTGTTGAATAAAGAGGGACAAATGGATACTATCAGGGTATTCGACCCGATGTGGCTAACCAACTTGTCTGCTAATGATGTCTACACATTATACAAGTGGCCACTGTTCTATGATACACAAGACATTGTACAAGCCCTCCAGTTCCAAAATGTTATACGACTTTGCTTTGCGTTCGAGATACACGCAGGAGTCACTAAAGAGGAGAAGTACAAAAAGTATAAGGAGGTGATGCAGAAGACAAGAGATTAGATAGATCTAGGTCCAAGGGGGAGTTTGTTGATGCATGTATGTCCCTAGATCATGAGCTGTAATGTAATAAATCTTGTCTGTCTGTTTATGATGTAATTGTATAAATTAATGAAATGATATGAATTGGTTGTTACTTGTGATGTTTAATATTTCATTAATAAGTTGTGATTGAATTGATTGGGTTTATGAATGTTTGAATGATTGCTCATTATGTTATATTAATTAAAACATTCAAACTTAACTTAATGAAGTTCTCATGCGAATGGCCCATGCGAATGGACCACACGCATGAATAACTTCATACGATTGACTCAATCGCACGATTGAAACAGGAGACTGAATCAGTCGTATGATAGACACATAAGATTGACTCAATCGCACGACTGAACACTCAGTCGTGCGGATGAATCAACCGCATGGTTCAATCGCACGACTGAACCATACTTATGGCCCAGTCGCACAATTGAACAATACTAACCTATAAATAGACCCAATTCGTGGGAAAACGTAAGCATTCATCCCATTACGATTCCAGACGTACCCTAGCCGTCCAGAAGCCTCCCAAATCGTTCTCCAAGTTATCGATTTCTGACGTTGATTTCAATTCTTGATTCATTCATCGTGTGTTCTCACTGATTGGATCGCCAATCAAATAGGATTCCGCACTATTTGAGTTGGTTTAACACGCAATCACTCGGTATTTCGTTCAAATACTAGGTCCTAACAGTTACCAAGTGTGGTACTAATCTAGAGAGTTCATTATATCTGCCAGTATACTCTCGATGTGCTACTCCATTCATTTCTAATGCAAAAAATCAGTTTGTAGTTTCTCTATTTCATTATAAGGGCAATATTTTTCAATTACCAGATTTTTGAATTCTTCCCAACTCAATCCGTTCATGATATGCCTTCCTTTTGTGTGCATCTCCATTTTCCACCAGGATTGTGCTTATCCTTTTAATGAATGTGATGCAAACAGAGTTTTGTAATTGTTGGCACAGTTACTAATTTCTAAGGTTGATTCCATTTCATCCAACCAGCGTAGCGCTTGTACAGCTCCACCTTTTCCATCAAATTCCCGGGGTCTGCATGACATAAAAGTCTTGTAGGAGCATCCCTTCCCAACTCCATTTACAATCTCATCCTCTTGTCGTTCTCCTATATTGGCATCTTCTGGTTCTTCATTTTCATGTGTTGTAGCTCCAAAGTTCAGGTTTTGTTGTAGTTGAGCTATTAATGTAGGTATGGCAGCTTCTATTGTCACACCCCGAAAACCGCAGCAGAAGGTCGCGTGACGTGGTGGTAACGGAAGTTGGAGTTGACCCAACTTTCATAGTCAAACGTATACTAAGATGTTATTGGTCATTGAAACCATAAGTCAATCATCATACAAGTACTTGGTTGACCTACATTAAACATTTTCAGTAGTAACGAATACTACTTTTATTACATAAACTTAGTTTTATTTAAAAACATTGATAACGTTTGACCCTTCCAAAGACAAAGTTCCGGGAATCCATATAGAGCTCACCTATAACCCTGAAAAGCATGAAGGGCAATAAAGTTAACATAAAATTGGTGAGCTTTCGGGGTTTTGTAATTTCGCAAACATTCATCTCTTTTAAAAATCATATGATGAAACAAGGCATAATATAATCCACATAGACTAGCTAGGTACTATGTTATTTAGGTCATAAGCCCATAATCAAACCAAGAAACACGTCGTTGCCCCACAACTATCCAGACATATAAACTCTCTCGCCTAAACCTAACCAGCGCAACTGGTCGCGAGAGCGGGCCATTCTAACCCGATAGATCTACCAATATATTCTGTGGCCTCACCCCTGAGGTTAATGATTATAGGGGGATTTAGGACTCAATAGTATATATAGATCCATACTACTGATCCAAACTTATACCCTCATAATATATATTATCTCGTTTAACTCATCATACACTTTAAAGAATCGTTCCATGCTTTTCCCCCAAAACAATTTAAAATACATTTAAAAATGGGGCCGAAGGACTCACCTTGAGTGTGATTTTCGGAATGAACCAATGTGCAATGCTTTTCAATAGTAAACCCTAATCATAAGCATTACGATTAATATATGATAATTCATGCTTACGAATGCATTTCACCCATTCTATTTGATTGTTTTTAAAATGGCACGTTTTTATTTAAAAAAAATGTATATTTTTGTAAATAAAAAAAATAGTTCTTTTCTTATTAAGGTTACATGTCTTATGTCTTTACTATGAGTCTTGTGCTATAAACTATAATTTTCTAATCTTATCTTATATATATTAGTCTTTATTAAAGTTTTGATTAATAACTTGTTACTAATAAACTTTGTGTCAAAAGTCCTATTATACCATCATCTTGGGTGTCTAAAACCTTCTTAAACAGGGAGCTGATCATCTCCACTTTGGGTCACTATCCCTGAAAATGATTATCTGATCGGGCTTTCTTTTACCTGAGTTCATGTAGAAGTCAAGAAGTAGTTCCCTCATTATACCCCTTTTTTTTATAAAATAATTCTTTTTAATATTATTTGATTATTAATATATCTATTATCTTATTATTATATAGCTTATTAATTAGTTGTCTAAAGTATATACGTATATTTTCTTTTATTTGTCGTAGCTTGTCCGAGGTATGTTTCATTCTTAGTCTTGTATGTTTTCGATGTCTCAACCGTCGTCTTAATCGGGTTTGTTAGTCGTGGTGTCTCCTTGGTCATTTGTTTGATCTTAACCATAAATCTTAGTCTCAAAGTCCTTTAGTCGGTTTTTGTCTAAGAAAGTCCTTTAATTGTGTCCAAATTCCTTTTACTTTAACTTAGTCATTTTTAACTATTATTCTTATCAAAGTCACCCAAAATCTTTAACCTACTTATTATCCTAAATTATAATATTAGTAATAATCTTTCATCCAATAAACCTTCCTAATGTTCTTATCAAGACCAAACTTCATCATTCTTCCCATCCACATGATTTACCTACTTACATACATGATATATACATACATACATACATTTTTACCACCTAGATCCTTAATGTATCATGATCTCATCCACTAATCATCCATTAACAATCTATTTTTAGATTCATCAAACCATTATATAAGCCATTTTGCATACAAAATCATTAAAACAACCATTTCATACAATACCTAAATGGGTGAACTAGGGTTCATCAAGATCCTTATCTTGATCATCCATGCATGAACATATATACATTGTCTAATCTAATATACCTTTGGTGACACTAGATGGAATCCTTAACACAATGCAAGCTTGATCCTCGATTCCTTGATGAAACTTCGGGTTCTAAACCAAGTTCCAACTAGAGTGCTTTAATGTAAGTGCAAGTGAAGGTGGTTATTTGTTGGTGTTAGCCGAAGGTGAAAGGAAGAAAGGAAAGGGGATTCACGATGGTGTCGGGTGACGGTGATGGTGACGGTTTCGGGTGAAGGTGACGGTGGTGGTGGCGGTTTCGGGTGAAGGTGACGGTGGTGGTGGCAGTTTCGGGTGAAGGTGACAGTCGCGGCGGGGGGTGATGGTGATGGTGATGTCGCGGTGGTGATGGTGCTCGCGGCGGAGGGGTGATGTCGGGTGTGGGTGACGGTCGCGGCGGGAGGTGATGGTGATGGTGAGGGTGGCAGGTGGTGGTGATGGTGACGGCGGTAGGTGGTGGTGCGGTAGCCGGCGAAGGGGAGGGGAAAAAGGGGGGAGGGGCGGCCGATTGGAAGGTGGTGGTGGTGTGTGTGTGAAAGTGGAAGTGGAAGTGGAAGTGGGAGAGGTGGAGAATGAAGAGTTGTGTGTGTGTTTTAAGAAGGATTTTGTGGGGATATGGATGACTTAGTTGTCATCCATGCATGTCTCCCATTATTATTATTATTATTATTATTATTATTATTATTATTATTATTATTATTATTATTATTATTATTATTATTATTATTATTATTATTATTATTATTATTCTTATTATTATTTATTCTTCTTATTCTTATTATTATTCTTATTATTATTCTTTCTTCTTCTTATTCTTCTTATTCTTC